>JAMKCH010049248.1:0-54404 GCA_023653785.1 Ophioderma brevispina | reverse complement strand
ATATAGCCTTTATTATAATCTGAGTGCAATGTTGTGAACTGGGTTGTGCAGCGCCTTTATATAATTCTGAAGGGGTGGGGGGCAATGTTTGTGAACTGTTGTGTCATATAGCCTTTATTATAATCTGAGTGCAATGCTTTAAACTTGGTTGTGCATACAGCCTTTATTGTAATCTGAGTGCATGCCTGTGAACTGTGTTGTGCCGACACCTTTATTATAAGGTCTGAGTACAGGTTGTGACACTGGGTTTTTGCATACCGCCTTTATTATAATCTAGTACATGTTTGTGAAACTGGGTTGTGCATAGCCTTTATTTGTCCCCGCCGAACGGTTCGGAACGGGGACTAAAAAATGATGGCAGCGCCGTGGAGATCGTCTCGTCCGTCCGTGATCGTTCATAGTCTAGCTTTCCGATCAATATATTACCCATGTTGTATACGATTTATCGGAGTTCCGTAAGGGCAATAGTGATGTAACTTGGTGGAGAGCGTTTGATGATTTCTCCCCGGATTTAGATTTTTGGGCAAAAATATCAAATTAAGTTTTCTCCATTTGCAGCATAATTTATGAAAATTTTCCTGCAAGGCTTTACAAGTTTTCTGGAGTCCCTTAAGGCGTATACTGAATGTAACTTGTTGGAAGTGAGCGGGCTGAAGAGTCTCGACCTGATAGATTTTGTGGCATATTTTGGGCAAATTCAGTATGGCAATGAGCTAATTAATATCAAAAATCAGCGTCTTGCTATATTTTTCGACCCGGTATATTGGATATGCTAAATTCCTTCTCTGCATGGAAGCCTATCACAGGGGGGGCCGCCACTTTTTTGTTGTCAATTTGGAAAGTATTGATATATGCGGGCCAGCGGCTTAGGTGGCCAAGGACCTAATTAAATGTTTAATTGCTGTATCTCTGAAACGGTATTCGATAGGCAAAATTCCTTTGCTACATGAGACTATGCATGGGGAGGGGGTGGGGTAGTTGGGGCGAGGGGGTTAGGTATTGGTTGCGGGTGGTTGGGGATGGGGTTAGGTATTGCGGGGTCTGTTGGGGAGGGGGTTGGGTGTGGGCAGGGTTTTTGGCGAGGGGGTGGTTGGGTTTGAGTGTGTTGGGGAGGGGTGAGTTGTTTGCATGGTGTTAGGAGGGGTGGTGGAGTGTTGGGGGAGGGATGGGGTGTTTGGAGGTGGTAGGTGTCTCGGGTGTGGAGGGGAGTGGCGTGCTGCAGGGGGGGGGGGGGGGTGAAAGTGTTGGGAAGGGGTGTGAGTGTTTGGGGAGGGGTGAGGGTGTTTGAGGAGGGTTGTTGCGGGGTGTTGAGGAAAGGGAGGGAGAAAAAAAATGGGAGGGGGGTTGGGGTGTTGGGGAGGGGGTTGGGTGGGTGTTGCAGGTGTTTGGGGAGTTGTTGGGGAGGGGAGTGTCTGTTGCTGGTGTTGGGGTGGGTGTAGCAGGGTGTTGGGATGTAGTTGTGGGTGGTTTTTTGCGGGGTTTTGGGGATGGGGTGGGGTGTTGTAGTTGCATTTTATCGCATAATGTTCAGTGACGCGACATGTCGGCGGGGACATCTTTTTAGCATCGCGTAAATACGAGTCCACCTTGTTGTAATCTGAGTGCCACTGCCGTGAACTAGGGTTGTTGTTACTCAATCGCGTAAATAACGATTTCGCCTTGTTGTAATCGAAGTGCAATGCTGTAAACTAGGTTGTGTATACAGCCTTTCTTGGGAATCTTACTGAATTGTTTAAACTGGGGTGGTATATAAAGCCTTAACAAAAACAGCACATTTTTTGGACATTGCCCCCTATTTAAAAAAATGAGATTTTTTTTGTCAGTTAACATTGGTAATTGGTTAGTAAACTCTACCTGTGAATGGTAAAGCTTTTCTCTGTGTCGCATAAGAAGGAATTTTGTAATTAGAATGATGATTATCGTATACCGATAATAATTCAACTGCTGAAAATGTCATTCTGATTTGAAGTAGCTGGAAAATGTATGTGTCAGTGCTGATTCATTAGCTGTTCCATTGGTTCACGCAAGTCAAGTTAGCATCATTTCTGTGCGATTGTGCAATTTCATAATGCACAGACAGAAATACCACGTTTCAAGGGCTGCTGTTGAATTAGGATCGGGGATCCACCGGGTGATATCCAAATATCCAAATTTATGATGCATGTACACTTTTGAGCTTTACCATTCACAGGTAGAGTCTACTAGAGTAGACAATTACCAACACAACTGTGCATAATTCTCACAATTTTGAAAAGTGGGGGGGGGGTAGGGGCACTCTTCCAAAAATGTGCTGTTTTTGCTTTAATTGTAATTTGACTGCAATGTTGGCCTATGCATAGTCTTTATTGTAATCTGACTCCACTGCTCTGAACAGGGTTGTGCATACAGCCTTCGTTGTAATCTGAGTGCAATGCTGTGAACTGGATTGTGCATATAGCCTTTACTGTAATATGAATGCAAAGGGCAAATAGACTGGGTCTAATTAAAAACAATATCATAGCCCTTCCTATAATCTTGCCAATTTCGAAGAAATCAATGCCGGATACAGGCATGGCAAAAATATCCTCATTTAAGTTAAATCCTGAAAAAGGGAGAGAGGAAAACAGTAATGGCAGTAGTGGCAAAATACAAACTGCTACTTGGGTAGAGTAGGGTTGGGTAAGTTAGAAGATAGTTCTCGCAGTGTGCTCTATAACTGAACAGATATTTTGTCCATAAGTGAGATGCAAGTACACCAAGCACGGTTGATTAATGGATATTGGCATATGTACAACATCATCATTTCCCCTTTACAGGGCAACTAATTTATCAGTCAGTTATGGTTGAAGTAACTTTTATTCCAGAAGTAACTTTTATTTCAGATGACGTCAACCATACTAGATTCCAGTCGATAGTGGAATAGCCTCTACATTTTTGTAGGTGGAGGTATGAATTGAGGGGATTAGTATATAAAAACTTTAGTCCGTGTATTTGTGGTATGATATGCGCTATAGCCATGATAGCCAACCCTGAGCGGTTGGGCCATTCACAGTCCCAATCAATAGTCAAAGCATAAACCCTAGAATGATCAAAGAATGCGCAGACTAAATCCAGGAATAGTTTCAGTGAAAGCAGGTGAAAGCTGATTTTATGAATAGTGAAGATAAAAGTTCTGCATTGTTACACACAGGTGCCTGAAGCCTTCTAAAATTTATGTTGTTGTAGGCAATGTTTAAAACCAATTTTGGGCTAGACACACTATGCATCACATAGGATAAAATACAAAGTATTGACTGAACGAACAACGTAACTTTATTCATAGTTGATCAGTTTCTTTCAATCCGATCTCTTTTGTATTGCGAGAAAGAAATCAAAGATTTTATGAGTATTTCTGTCCCCTAATTTGAGTAATGGATGAAGTCCAAACCCTGCCCACAACTCTACCATCAATTGGAATCTACTATAGTGTTTGACATAGGGGATTTGTAGAATCCAAGAAAGATTTTGAATGAATATGATATAGAAATACTGTCATTTTTATCCCCCTGGCTTGAAAAGCAGAGGGTGATATTGCGAGGGCGTGCATGTCCGTGTGTGTATGTGTTCCAGTTTGGTTGGGTTAGATGTATGTATGTGTGTTCCAGTTTGGTTAGATTTTCGTTTTTCAGGTCGTCTTCGAAAAGTTGAAGTCCGATTTAAACCATTATTATGTTTTCAGAATCTTCCATCCTATATCTTTGTACAGAGTGGTCCAAGAAAAGGTTTACACTTTTTCATTTGCAAATTTCTCAAAAGTGGGTAGACATATCAAAATAGTTTGAAGGTATTTATTAACTACAATATCTTGTTGGAACCTGGTGAAAACTGCGTTGAAAACAAAGTTGAAATGACAAAATGGCCGTCATCTAGAGAAAAAAGGTCAAAAACCACTTTGCACACACGTAAGTCTATGGCACTCTGGTGGTGGTCACAAATTATACCCAAGATTGATACAAACAAACACATGAACACATGCACCCTTTCATGGGACTTGGTATTTAATAATAACCACAAGGTTAGAATTATTAAGACACATCAAATTATTTAAGTTTTCTCTTATAAAATTTAAAAATAAAACGGCTCTTCAAGTTTCTTCTAATGATCTTGGCCCAAACCATGCAAAAACGTTCGAAAATGTTACAAGGCAGACTCTACAAGCAGAGTCTCGATCCGTCATGGCAAGAAAAACATTCATGTTAATCTTTCAATTTAAAATGCTCCCCCATGTGAAATCAACTTATGATTATGTAAATAGGCCGTTTGAAAGTTCAGTTTCACTGGTTGAGATATTATATCATTCATTTTCAAACGTTTTGGTAAACCAATCAACACAAAACTTGAAGGGGTGTTAGGATGTTCATTAGTTTAAGTGAGTAGACCTCCAGGTCACGCAATGGTCTGTTGATTTCTGTTAACCATAAATGGTGGTCCCATAGACTTACGTATGTGCTGCAAAGGGATATGACCATTTTCGCATATTGGCCGCCATTTGTTATTTGAGCTTTGTTTTGAGCCGTTTCACAAGTTATAACAAGACAATGTTACTTAATAAATATCTTTAAAAATTGTGATATATGTACACCCACTTTTGAGAGATTGCAGATATACAAAGTGTAAACTTTTGTGGGACCACACTGTACACAGACTTAATGTACAATTAAAACCATCACCTGAGACAGAGTGACATGAGTTTTTGAGAAAAGGACATGAGTTTTAAAAGACCAGCAGGACATGAGTTTTTCTGGGAGGAGGCTAATGATTGGCTGAAGTAGTTAGGAATGTTCCATTTCTTTGGGTGTCATTTTTATTTTGGTTTGCGGTCTTCTGTGTGTAATTTTGGTGGTGGTCCCTGTTGTTCGGGTTCCATTTCTTTGGTGGTTCTGATGTTTCTACAAGTTCCATTTTTTGGTGGTTCTGGTTCTGTCTACTGGTTCATTTCTTTGCTGGTTCATGGTGCGTAGTGGTTACATTTCTTTGGTTTTTACAGTGTCTACTGGTTCATTATTTCTTAAATTGTTTTTTCACTAATGTTATAGATCTAGGTACTCTAAGCTTGGTAAAGTCCTGCTTCACTAGTTGGGTTCAAGTAAGATTCTGAAAACATAATAATGATCATATTGGATGATTTTTTATCGCAGAGGATACAAGAATTTATCGGTATAGAATATGAGTTTTTTGAAAATATTGCACTCGTCAGTTTGCGACTCTATATGCCTATTAACCATAGAAAGACATTGTGTTAAAACTAGATTTTTATGGAAAAAATCATATTTGCCCGCAATGAAATTCATCAATTTACACAGGCGTAGTTTGTAGCTAAATACTCCAAATTGTTGTCAAAAGTGTGTCGCCTTTGATATTTTTTGTTTTCTTGTTTTATCATAATAAATGAGACTTTCAAACAGCTGTGTAGAAGTAAGAGGAAAGAAAAAGTGGATTTTGGAAAGCCGCGGGGGAACACTTGTGGTTTGAGAACCGCTTGTTCCTAATGTTACTAAAAGAGAGAATTGCATGCTTTGTTTTTTTGGTACACTGTCATTTTGGCTAGGAGCCCTTTTAAAGGTTGCAACGAGAGATTCAAATAACAGGTGTCCCAAAAAAAAATGTGAAAGTTTGATTTTGGCACTGGTTGTGTGTAAAGCTTTATATCAAAATATCCCCATCTTCTAAAGGAGTTGAAGATGAGAAACTGTTCTTTGGTACAAAAAATTGTGAAAATTTCTTTAAATTTAGCTATCGGTTAGTAAATATTAAATTCAGCCTGTTTTTTTTATTGAAATTTAAGCCTATACAAAATCACCTTTTGTTTTCATTTTAAATATTCTCTGTACCAAATAATTGTAGTAATCTATTTGAGAGTCTATCTAATCATATTGAAATCACTACATATCACAGAAAATATTGAGGACTTGAAGCTCTTGTTGACACCTTTAATACTTTGTGTATTTGGTAAGGCATTCCTGGTGGAAAAAAGTAGGGAATTCATGAAGCTCCTTCCCACAAATTTTGGGTATTGACGGGAAAATTTAATATTCTTACATAAAATAAATACATAGGAAATAGTGGGGAAATTATTTGTACGGCGCCTTCAACAGGAAATGCATTTTTTTCTAGGTGCATGTGTGACACAGTCTGATTCACACCACAGGCCAAAGTAGGCAATTTTGAAATATGATTACTGTCATTACCAACTTGCTTCGTACTATGTTGAAATCCCCAAATCCATAGCATACTAGCTTGCAAAGTTGTGAGCTTTTGTAATGTCATTTCTGATATTATTTTTTTTTGCCCCAATGTTGCCTTTGGTTTTGGTCTGTCTAGTAGATTAGATCCTTTTACATGTGTGACTTGTAGTAGAGTTATTTGAATTTTTACTTGGTTTAATTTCATTTTTTTTTAACCCTTTGAGCGATAGCAGAGCCCAGGGTTATAGTAGATGGCATGAGGATATGTAGTCCCAATCTTTCGTTGTGTATTTTTGTATATCAGGGGTACCATTTATTATTGTCTGGTGAAACATTTTGGAAGTGGGGTAGGGGAGAGCCCGATCAGGGACGTATAGAGCGATCTCCCAAAATCGGGGTTGCATTTGAAGTTTGAGCCGTTTTACAATCAAGGTCCAGAAATTTTAGCTTGAAAGTCCATAAGCCATTGTGTGCATTTCTAGGTGGATGGCGAAGGACATACCCTTGAGACAAAGGATGACAGTGTGTACCATTTTTAATATATCTATACTTTGAAAATTTCGGTAGTAGGCCTTTTTTACAACCATCAATGTTACTTACATGTTTATTAATTACTCATGTCTAATTATTAGAACTCAAGCTTAGTCATTTACCACAATCAATTTACCCACCATCATGTGAAAAATAAAGAGCTGCAGAAAGAAATTGTTGATCTGTTTTGGAAGGGGATCATACCAAGGCCAACTGAATTGATCTTGATAACATAGTTGCTAATTTAGGAGAGAGAGCGCCAAACAGCATGGTTCCAAATGAATATATTGTAGGCTGGTAATCAATTGGCGTAAATTATGTTATCTAGCTAAATGAGTATAACCTTCAATTAGCACTCTCCAATTTACACAGTGGGGGTTGTCCTTGAATCTTCATTCCAGAGTGTAACTTGGCCCCCCTGGACTTGACCATAATTGGTTTAAAACTTTAGACTTTCAACTAGCAGTGGTTATTAAAGTCATTTTATCTCGTTAGGACTCTTAGTGTGGGAGAGTTATTAGCTGAAACAAACTTTAGTCAGAAAAAGTATGTAGGGCCAACCTTTCCTCACCAAAAATTGTTTTTATACATATGTAGAAACATAATTTGTTTTGAAACATTATAAAGATATCAAGAGGGAATTACTCTTGATATATCTTAGTTGATGTGGGCGGCAATAAATATTGTAAACAGACAAGTGACTTATAGCTATTAAGAGAGAGTCAATGTATTTTCACAATATATTTTTACTATGATCGTCATTTCAAATAAGAAACACAATTTTTCTACTAACTATTTGATTTTCACTTGATCTTGGAGAAGTTATAATGAAACTGGTGAAATGTTTTTTTGTACCCAACATTTGTATGGCCGTGGCATAGAGTAGAGACCAATGGTTACCCATTTTACAAAAGTAAATTCTGTTGGTTGTTCCATTTTACAAAAAACCGATTTTCACCTGATTTTGTTAAAATGAAAAATCAATGTGGAAAATGAACCATATCACAGTCTAATGTACCTGTGGAGAGAGTATAGATTGAGTCAAGAGGTGCTCACAAAAGTGGCCTTCCACACCCGACTGTCTGGTGTTCACTAAACACTCAAGATTACAAAAGAATGAACAGAACAAACGGCATTTGAAAGCTAAGAATGCCTTTGAAGGTGATAAAGTATCATTCACAAATATATTTGGTAATTGCCAAAGAGGGCAATTTTTCACTTATAAAAGTTTTTTGAGACAGGCTGTCGATACCTGCTGTATCATAAATTAAGCAAGGGTTTACATGCATCTTGATACTCTCGTTTATTATAAAAGCAAAAAATTAGTTGAACTTTTTTTTCTGGATTTTTAAAATTATATAAGTCCAACAATTTTTACTGGAATGTAGGTGCCTACAAGATATCTAAGTACACATCACAACAGGATGTGCTGGTAGATCAGCTTGCATCCTCCACAGCGAAGAGTCCAAGTTTGGTTTAGCCAGTTAATCTTCCCTATCTTAATTGAGTCAAGCAGTATCAAATATTTGACTTAGATGCAGCGAGCAGCGTTTGACATTTGAGTGATGACACTCAATCACTGTGTGTGTCGGTGCCTTTTGAAAGTAATTTTACGTGGACAGAAAAAGAAAGCAAGCAAGTCTAGCAAGCAGCAATCAGAGAAAAGATCTAAGTACTGTTTCTGTTTGTATTTAATATCACATTTAGGGACCAGTCAATATTAATTCCAGTGGAATGGGGTAGTACAAATTGTGGCACCCTTGTCTTAGCCCTTAAGATTTGTGTTCCCCTTTCCTGAAATTTCTATGTTAAAAAAATGTTATTCCTCTTTTTTTCTGAAAAAAAATCAAGGTTCTTTCCCCTCCTTTTTGTATCGCCCGCCCTAAGGCAGGAAGATAGTCATAGGGATCACTTTGTCCACTGTTGTGTCGCCTGCCCTAAGGCAGGAAGACACATAGGATTACTTTGTCCACTGTTGTTGATGTCTGTTGTTGTTGTAGTTGATGCCTGTTGTCTGTTGTGAAAAAGGGTTAACATGTGCCTGTAATATCCTCATACTTTGATGGATTTATACCAAACTTGGGTCACAGGTGCAATATGGCACCCCTGTTTGTTGATGATGTCAAAGGTCACTTCCCAACATGCAAGGTCATGTTAGGGTCAAGGTTTGTAAATAGTCTAAAATTGAAATTGACCTCATTTGAAAGTTGAAGTTCAATTGGACTCAAACTTATTCGGTGCAACTGGCATCCCCCACTTTTTGATTAGGTCAAAGGTCACATACCAAGGTCAAAGGTCATGTAGGTCACTTTGGATAGGCTGAAAAAATGGACAATTGACCTCATTTGAAAAGGTGAAGTTCAATTGGAACCAAACTGGTGTAATGGGTTTACATGTTTTTTGTTAAAAAAAAAACCCTCATTTGGTTTAGCCAAGGACACATATCAATGTCAAAGGTCCTATGAGGCCTATCACATTCACTAACTGGATGGCAGGCGACACAAGTGGTCCGAGGACAGATGTATTTTTTTTCCTGAAAGAGTTCTCCCTAGAATCTCGCTGATGGGTCCCTCAGTTAAGGTTTGCAGCATTAGGCTGCATGAAGTTTCTTTCCAGAAGGCCTTGGCACACTTCATTTTAAAGAAAATTATCACATTGAATTTCAATTGAGATTTAAAGGAATATTAGTAATATGAATACTACATGAAAGTAATGTTCAGATGATTGTTAGGAACATAAACAAGTGATGACCAGACTGAACATACTAAAGTGTGAATATAGTCCCACCCTCTTTAAAGCTGAAAATTCCTTGGATTTTTTTTTGGGTGGGATTAATACACAAATCTCCATCTGAAGTCAAATATTAAACTTAAAGGGGCATTTCGTGATCCACAACCTCGTCCCCCTGACTTACCAAAAAAAAGTTGAGATTTTTGTATCACCTGAACCGTTAACCTTAGTAATTCATGTGTACCTAATCTTACATGCAAATTTGGTTGTATCGGTTAAAAATTCGCAATTTTTATATTTTCTGTCCGTAAATGGACAGAAATTACAGCATGGTGGCCTATGGGACTGTGGGAAACAAGCAATTGCTTATAACACAAAACTGCAACATCGGGATCAACTCAAATTTTGCGAATAAGCTTTTCTCACAGATATTTAGTGAACAATGAATAAAACAGAAGGTGCTGAAATCAAGAAATGCACCTTTAATATCTAAACACAAAGACATTGTGTCACTTCCAAATTTTGAGCCCATTGTAAATCGCATTTCCTAATGCATTACAAAGCATTTTGACATAAGTTATCCATGGTCTTCAATAGCTTAAAGGTGATTTCGTTTGTGAGGGACAATTCTTAATATGTGTCACAAGAATTGAACCAAATTGCCATAATTTTTGCAATGGGCGCCAACAGCCACATCAAATTGGACTCAATTGGTGATTTCATCACTATAATCATTTCAATAATATTTGTAATGGGAAAACTAAGAAATTTCATTGAGAAAAATGGGAAACTATGGTTATTCCTTCATTTAATAGAGTTGAATAGGGTTTATAGGCTTAATCAGGTGTTAATTGATCTTACATCCAGGAATTACATCAAGGATCCACCAAAACAGTGCTGTCTTGTGTAGATGCCATTTGACCCATTGTATTTTTCTCCTCAAACATTCATTAAAAAACACTAAACCAGTCACAAACTTCATATACCTAGTTTATTATTTAAAAAATATTAGGAACTATTTGGTTGATGTTATATAATACAAACAGAGAGAAATTAAACTTAAAGTCAAAGGTCTTGGAATGGGAATAGTGAACAAGATGTGACATAATGTTTTGCTGGAATTTTGCCATGTTAAAATTGTATTTTGTGCTTGCATTTTAAAATCAAAAACACAATTAAAACACCCTTAATGACTACACAAGGTACATAAGTTTAACATTGAAATTAGTGTTGTAAAATGTTTTTATTGCTCAAAGAATATAAATTGTGATTGAATTGGGTTGCCAAATTTGGAACCCAAGTTTGATCAACTGGATAATATATGGATCTTTTTCAAACCTTAAAAGGGACTCAGGAGAGAAAAATTAAGAAGGTTCATGGTTGGTATGGATGTATTGGACCAAACCAGAAAGTCTGAGCATCAGAGGATATTGAGTTGTAGGGATAACTGATGTTATGTTCATCATTTTAGGTTGACTTGCCCGTCTGGCTTGCCTGTCAGCCCAGGGCTAGTGATATCATTCATTGTGTGTTTGGCATGCTTTTTGAAAAGCGTGGAGGCATTACTTCCCACAATTGCTATTGCATATTTGGAATTCATGTAGGTATTGTACTCTAGACCTGTTTCAAAATATTGATCTGATGGTTGCCAGGTAGACTAACACATAAAATAGCAATTGTTAGGTCAGAAAGGTGTCTATTGCTTTCCTAGTGGATATCATCAGAATGGTATATTTACACATACAATATTTATATCTATCGCTCCTCTTCCAACCCTGGTTAGTTTAGCTTAATTGTAATTGGTGAGAGCACTGTACTAGTAATGCGGATGTTGCCAGTTCAAGTACGGCCAAGCACTTGCCATCTCCAGGGAAAGATTAAAAATATTCTTCCTTGTCTACCTGAAGTACTAAGTATTTCAAATTTCAAGCATGAAAGCTTGGGAACCAGGGAAAATGTTTCCCATTGGATGTGGAAAATTGTGCAAAAACATGGAATTACATTTGGAAGTCTTAAAAGTCCATTTTTTTCACAATATATGTTGTCTTATCGACAGGTCATCCAGTAGCGTACCCAGACCTTTGCAAATGGGGGGGGGCAGAAGGGGTGCTGAGGTATTTTCTCGGGGCAAATTTGGGTCCTTCTCCATAAACACTGTTTTTTTTTTTTTTTTTTTTGGCCCCCCCCCCCCCCCCCCCCCCCCCCGCAATCAATATGCTCACTATGCTATTTAAACTATGAAAAAAAGCTTTTTTAATAAGTAACACTGAAATTTTTATTTTCTAATGTCAAGTTGCTGTGCCCAAGAGGGAGTTGGATGCTAAAGATGTGATATCTTCAACAGGTGAAGAATCTTTGAGGTAAGTGAAATAAAGTGTATTGTGAAAATTAATTGCAAGATGTTGTGATTTCTTCCTGCATCTTTCATTACATGTTTGAAATCTTTACCCAGTGGGTACTTTACTGTCTATCAGCATCTAAGCACTATTGTGATTGGTTACATGGAAGGTAATATTATGTAATGAGCAAATCAGAGATACTCTAAGTATTGTGGTATGGTTTACACAGATATATAGAAGCACTCTTTTGATTGGTTACCCAGAGGGCTATCTCATGTTATGTCCTGAAATGAACCAATGAGGCAGGTTGTATCGTAGTTGATAGTACCCAGGGGGTTAAAGCAGCAGTCCACCCTCATTTTTTTCTCAATGTTGAGGTTTTGGATTGAATTCATTTTATTGAAGTAAAAATACATCAGAGTGGGTTAGCTGAAAATAATAATGCAAGTTTTGTAAGAACGATAGTTGCATTAAAAACTAGGGATCTCTGATGTTTATTTTATTCATTATTACAAATAAAATCGGACTTTCTGTTGTATTTTCTGGTTAATTTTAAGATTCTTTTACTTGAAATGTTATTGGTGACATCGTAGAGTTTTATGACGCACTAGTGTGTCATATAAAGCGCTTATTCTTTTCGCCTTAGCCCTCAATGGTGTCTAGACGATTATACAACCCTATAGAAAGGCCTTAGTGAGCAATGTGCAAATTGAAAATGTCTGTTTCGCAAAGTGGTCACAGGTTATTCCCTTGCTTACTCTAGATCACTGTATCATAGGATGGTCAGCAATGAAGTGTATTTGTAGAAATTTCTAAACCAGATTTGTTAGAGTCTGTGGGCTGAGAGCGATATTCTTGGCCATGAGTTAAAAATTTGCATTACCCATGATACTTTGCAGACTCAGTTTCAAGTCACCTTTTAGCTCTCATAATTATTGCACCTCAAAGTGCACAACCTCCTACTTAGCCTACTACAAAATGTCATAGTACACAAAACAATGTCAATATTGTATATTATAAATGAGCACAAAAGCCACCAAGTTAGCACCCTATGTGGTACACTGCACAAGAAAGGGCTATCAATGCAGATTATATAATACCCATGTTTGCCCTAGATCTATTGCAAAGAGGTTCTATATAGATGAGAGGTAAAGCGTTACGTCATCTTTAGAAATTCATCGTCTCGCATGTTTTGCCGACCACAAAGAAAACATAGAGTACCAACAATAGAAAGCAATGGCTGCCTCCGCTTCTTCCACATACTGTGGGTGCCGCTTTGCATATACACTAATCGGTAGTGATACAAATTGATGTATGTGTTAGAGGTGGCCAGGTGTAATAATAGTGCACCTGGATCATTGTGCTCAGATACTCTTTTTTCCCATAATGCAATGCGCGCTTAGGTGAAAAGATGTATTCATTGAGGCGGTTTATTTAATCAAGACGACTGACGTGTCATTTCATTCGTTGTGTGGCCATGGGTAGGACAAAATTTAACCACCCAATAGCACCCAACATCCAACAACTGATATTTTGCCGGATTGTTTGTATCGAATTCACATTATGTGTGTATACAAGCACCCAAACTAATAATTATTCCGTGCAATATTCAAAATGTCAGCGCCCAGCACGGACGACTGGTTTTGAATGGGCTTCACCCCCTTGATCTATTGTGCCCAAATGCACCTGTTGTATCACCTCATTATGTCTCAACTGTTCACATTCCAGAAGGTATTTATAACAGTAAATCATCATTGTATAGGCATTTAAAGGCAGGTATATGGAAAATAAGGTTTATGTAGGATTGCATTTGTTACCTGTTTTGCTGGACCAGAAAACACTTCAATAAATGGTTTAAGTGTTAAAGATAATTGTAAAAAAAACTCGTGGTGTTTCCATAACCTGACTAGGTTGTATACCTGACCACCAGTCACCACCTCGAATTCAACAACCTTTGCAGCTTAATTCCATTCAGGTTGTTGAATTCATAGTGGTCAGGTTATGGAAACACCTAAAAAAATCTCATATCCTGAGTTTTACTTGACTTGGATAAGTCATTTTGATGTGACAATTAAATATTTACGTGTTGAACACCAGTCCAGAGAACGCTCTCCGCTAAACAGGGTACAGCATGGGTAACTAGATTAGATGTGTGTGTGTGGTGTGTGCGCGTGCGTGCATGTGTGCATGCATGCATGCGTGCATGGAGCTGGCAAAATGTTAAGCTTGCACATATTGTACTCGTACTCTTTTACCTATTGCTCAATGAACTCTGTATTTGTAGGAGTGGGCAAATAAACACTTTTTCTTCAAATCTCTATTTAAACGAGTGGATTATATGGCCATTTTGGCTGCTGAAAACGATTCTAACAAGCATTTTCATATCAAATGAATTTTGGTGGTGGTTCCATGGATTTTAATTTTGCATGTAAAGTCAATGGAGAATTTTAGCAATTTTAGACATAACTTCAAAAAGCAATGTTCTTATCAACCTATTTTGTCAGAAACTCACACACATATGCTTACTGTGTATATTCTATAAATATTTGCCCAAAGAAAAAATAATAATATTGTGTTGAATTGCAACAGGCTTCAATTTTACAAAAATGGTTATTGTAGGGTGCAAAGCAGTAAATAGAATAGCCTTTCAATCAGTAGACTTACCAAAGAACATGAGGGAAACACCATTGTATCATTGTTGTGAAGGCTCCAATACAGTATAATTGATTTTATGTTATACAAAAAGGTTTACTGAGCATGCCAGCCAGTGGTGCAATGAACTTTTATGTCCGTGTGTACGTATACTGGCTCAATGGCTATTTTATTCATTGGCTTTGCACCCAATAATACTTTTCATTAAATGAATCACTTCGCCAATTCAGAAAAAGTATTATTATAGTTATTTCCTTTGGCCAATATTTATAGAATATACGAAGGCATCTGTGTGTGAGTTTCGACAAATAGGTTGATGAATAACATTGTTTTTTGAAGTAATGTCTAAAATTGCAAAAATTCCCCATTGACTTTACATGCAAAATTTAAAATCCAGGGAACCACCCTTCAAAATTCATTTGATATGAAAATGCTTGTTAGAATCGTTTTCAGCAGCCAAAATGGCCAAAGAATCTACTCGTTTTGAAAAAAAGTGGTCATATGACACCCTAGTATTTGGTCAAATGAACAACTGGCCCAAGACTAATATATATATATTCAAATTGACCTCTGGTGACCACAGGCCACCTGTGACCCATTCACAAACTGCCGATGGCATATGACAACATTGTTCCGGGAGGATGCTGTTATTTTTCATTTTTGTCTACTTTGTGCTGCCATGATGAAATAGTTGGAAATTTGTGTTGACATTGTGTATAAAACATACTGGAGGAAAGTAATTAAAAATTTTTATTGTCATCCAATAAAGTGTTTCCAAGTTAGATGTGGTGTTCTACTCCAGTTTTGCAGGCTGCTTTAGCAATTAAACTTTCATGTACATTTATTTTTGATATTGCCATCACTGATGATAATGTATTTGACAGGTTTGGTTAAAAGAGACATGAGGAGATTTCAAAAGAAGCGCCCCCTAATTTTTTCGAACCCGGCTTTCTTTTTTTGCATATTTGGAATGATTCCAATGTATAGATCACACCTGAAGTGAATAAGCCGAACACGCCGGTCTTTATGTCATAATTAGGATGATTTGTACTTCTGTCGTGCCACGACACCAGAAAGTCAAAGCACAGTGTTTATGGGACAATTACGATAGTCAGACAAGTTCAAAACAAGGTTTGCGGTTTTCTTTTGTACTTGTTTGTGCAAAACCTTCTGAAAGTCTTGGTAGGTGGTCTACAATAGATTCTGAGCAATTGAGAGAAATTCGTATCCTAAAAAAATCTCCTCATGTCACTTTAAAATGCGTTGTGTATAAGTGTGTCAACAATATGCCTGTCAACAACAGCACTATTAACAACACAATAACCAACAACAAAAAGGGGCAAGAACAACATCAGCAGTCAGCTCTGCAAAACCGCGGCATCTAAATATTGTATATCATTTTGCTTATGATCACATTTTAGCTGAAGGCGACATTCATGCCTTTTTAGGTCATCTGAAATCGGAAAGACCTTATGTCAGCATGATTTGCATATCTGTGTGTCTGTCTGTCTGTCCATGTGTGTCAAACATTTAGTATACACCTTTTGGTTGACACTTAATATACACCTTTTGTTGACACTTATTCAACTTACTATCACTTTTTAGTGCAGTGATTAATCAAGTTCATATCTGGTGTGCTTATACATTGAGACAAAGGGTGGGGTATTCTTAGGTGGGTAACACATGAGAAGGTAAAAGGTCATTCAGGGGTAACTAAGGGTCATACTCAGACAATCTATATGGGAATGCTGTCCCTGTTTTTGGTGGTATTGATATGCAAGGCAATTCTATCTGCCATGTAGGATGACAGGCACTTATCTATTAGAGACGATGTTCAAGGGTCTGCAACACATCTTGAAATTGGATTTACATATATTTACAAATCTCTATCAGGAAATGATTGAGGGAACTGATTGAGGTGTCATGGCTGATTGTATAATACCTTTTGTAAACAAACTGAATGCATTAACAGGTACTTCAATACCTGCAATTGTGTAAGGCCAAGAAAAAAAAAAACAAGTTTGTCTCAGAAGACCGCACACATTTTTTAAAAATATGTCTTCTAGCTCATTATTTTTTTTAGGTTTTTGCTCACTTGAAATATTTTTTTGAAAAATGTTCAGAAATGACTGAAAATTTGGGCGCAAAGTGGCCGAAAAAGTGAAAAAAGTGGGCCAAAAATGCAATATTTTTTTTTTAAATCCCGCATTTTGCATTAGCATTTTTCTCAAAAGAGAAAAATAAAAGTGCATTTGAATTTTTAATATTTCTTCTGAGACAAACTTGTTTTTGTTTTTTTGCCTGATACCAGAGACTAGTTACCATGGTTACCTGATCAAAGCTACAGAACTGTTGGGAAAGAATTTAGTATTGTGCCACCACCCTATGAATTTGGCAGCCTCAACAGAATAAACTGCATGTTGAAGGATGTGGTGGCAGAATACTGAATTCATCCCCAACTATTGTCTTGGGTTGCTGCACCTTCGCCCTTCCTTTTTCCATCTTAATTTTTAAATACTGTACAAGAAATGCTGTATATGTACATTTCTCACCTGCAGAGCAGTATTGCACAAATGTTTGACCTGAAAAAAAATTACACCTTACCCTTGACAAATGAATTGTATGTGTCCTGATACAGCAAAATAAACCATTGTGTCGGCATGACATCACACCTTTTCCAATAAAGTCATCCTTGAATACCAGACGTCAAACTTAGTATCGATCAAACAGTAGATTATGCTGGCATAGTATTGCACAAATGTTTAACCTGAAAAAAAATTCACCTTACCCTTGAGAAATGAATGATGTGTCCTGTTACAGCAAATTAAACCATTGTGTCGGCATGACATCACACCTTTTCCAATAAAGTCATCCTTGAATACCAGACGTCAAACTTGTATTGATCAAACAGTACATTATACTGGCATTGTAATTCTCATGCCGTCCAAATGGATGGATAGATGGATGGATGGATAGACGTATGTTTCTTGTTCGAGCAAAAAGTAAACCTTCACTCTGACCAGAATGCAATGAGCAATTTTCATGGTACGAGGAGGGTAGTGGTGGACACAAGTATTAAAGCAATAACAGCAAATTTTGTGAAGAGCACCACCAATTTCAAAATTGGGATTTTTACACAGTTGTGTTGGTAATTGTCTAGTAAAACTATACTGCGAGTGGTAATGCTCAAAAATGCATATTGTCATAAAAGAAGCAAATTTTTAATTAGAATCGGGATCCCTGATTGTATTTTAATGGCGGGGCTGGAAATGCCAAATTTATGTCCGCCCATGATGAAACAGTGTCGCCTCACAAAAGTGCTTTCTAACTTGACCTTCCTGAACCGACAGAAGAACTAATGGATGAGTGCAGACACGTACATGGCACAATTTTCTGGCTATTTCATGTTGGAAGGACATACCAGCAGCCGTTGCATTATTATCGGAGATTTCCGATATTTATTCTAATTACAAAATTCCTTCTTTTGCGACACATAGAGTTTTGAGCTCTACCATTCACATGTATTGTTTACTAGTCAATTACCAGTGCAACTGTGCAAAAATTGAAAAATATCCGGAAAATTGGGGCGCTCTTCAAAAAATGTGCTATTATTGCTTTAAGCATGTTGTGTGTCATCAACAAATGTGCTTACCCAGAGGTAGGGCTGTGACCTAACGGGTAATGACGTTCCCGGGTACTCGTTATGATTTTCGGGCGAGTACCCGGGTACCCGAAACTCCTGAGTGCAAAATTCGGCACCAAGTTTAGAAGAAAAAAAATCTCCCTGACAATACATACCTTCAAATATTTCCATGTTTTTGAAGTTAACAGCGATGAAAACACACCTGTTCTATGTAATTCGGTGTACTACTTTTATTTAAACTTTATTTCATCCTAAACGCCATTCACAACGTAAAAACCGATCGTGGAACACGCTGGTCAGCTGAACAAATCGGCTGAGATTGACGTAAACACAGCCCGTAGTACAGCTATTACCACTTAACAAGCCGACCTAAACAACCATGCGGTGAATGGAATTTTCCATCAAGGGAGTGTGGAGGCATCAAGAAATTCGATTTGCGGTTAATACAGCGGCAACAACTTCCATCAAGCGATAAATATCAACGTTTGCATCAAATCTGGGTATACATTAATGGATATGTTTTCATTCAGGATGTAATATTGTTCGTGAGACTCATGAGTAATAAAAGAAATGTAAAATTTTAAACTTATATTTTTTTAAAAGTGACGTTCGGGAAACCCGCTCGATAAATTCTGTCCCGGGTAAGACGTAAACGGGCGGGTACCCAGGTACCCGGGAATATGTCACAGCCCTACCCGGAGGTCTCAGGTTTTGGTTTGGGTAGGGACGTGCCTCTGAGAGTCTGGAAGTAGAACCATATCTATACCGATTTTGCCAAAAGAGGAACCCATGGCTATACCCGAGATGCAGATTGGTGGAAAATGTTTTTGCTCTGCTCAAATGAAAACATGTCGGTTGCACCGACTTCAGATATATTTTGCTGTAACAGGTCACATATGTTGTTCACTTACGAAACTTAGTAAAACTGAAACTGACCCTTTATTTAATCAATGCAGTTGGATATAGGTTATGCCTGATTGAATTTGTTTTCAAGAAATATTGCCATTTAATAAATCCAGCTTGTGCAGAAACATGTAGTTCCAGTTAAGTTATAAAATGTCATGTTTTGTTGAGTGTGCTTGACTGCACTTCAATATTTGCATGAAAATTAGTGTTATTTATTGTCAGAGTCCCAAGTTTCTTTGAAAAGGTACAATTCATTTACAGAATTTAAAATGTGAGTGCAAAAATTTTGATTTTTACCCTTTCGTCATGAACTAAACATATCTTGAGATCAAAACAAGCAAATTGAACAGAATAAACAGCATTTGAAAGCTGTATTGCTAATACCGCGCCCTTGACGTTGATGTAAGCATCATGTCATAACAGTATTTTCTAATTGCCAAAGAGGGTACTTTTCACTTGCACAATTTTTTTGAGACGGTCTGTATTTGTTTTTAAAGGAAGATGTTTGATTAACTTACAGCCCTGACAAGCTTGGACAGAAAAAAGAGGACATGGGGATCATGGATGTTGCTAAGTCCATACATCTTTGTGATATTATGCTTTCAGCCTTTAAGTAGTAGACATGCATGTATTTTAACAAGTCATTACAACATTGAGTAGGTTTAGGAGTAGGTTGTTTTCCAGTGATACACACTGCCTGGGCTATTTGCTGTTTCAGAAAACATTGATTTTAAAAGCAATTTAGAGGAAGTGTACGAACTTATAAATATACAAGTAGCTATTAAGACTTAATAACTTTACGCCGCCGTTTTTGAGGTCATTGTGTGAAAATCAGAAGGGTTTGTTTTGGACAAGGATTTATTCTGATCTTGAGGAAGAATACTAGTCAAAAGCAACTCTGTTTATGATTTTGTACAATTATCGCAAAACAGGGATGGTGTGCTTAAAATATACTTGTTGTTCACACTTCTCACCCCTGTAGATTTTAGTGCGGTCATCACATTTACGAAGTGCAAAAATACGGGCTTGCGAACGCTTGCTTGTGCATTGGGAAAACATATGTGATGCGATCAAGCAAAATGAGTCGGAAGTTGCAAATATTGATTTTGAGATATAACCAAACAAGGAGAAAATGTCTTTTGTTTCCTATTGTTTTTGCCACCCTTCAACTGATTATATCTTTGAAATTAAGTGGTCAATTTCAATGGGGGTTTCAGCAAAATGTAGCTTTTTAAATGGTGCACACAATTCCATGGAAAAGTCAAAAACGAATCTGACCGACTTCAGACTCATTTTGCTTGATCACATCTCATATGCTTACGCGGGTCAGTTGTGTATGGATTTGGAACATCTTATATGTATGGATGTCATCAATAAATTCATTGACGTTAGCATTTTTACATGATGATGGGATTACACTGAACTTAACGGGTCTATTCATATAAGGTTATGAAGTAGAAATAGATGAAACTCAAATCCTTCATGTATGCTCAACTTAAGCTTGTGTAAACATCCCGACTGTGGATGAGGTCAAGTAGGAAAATTGGGTACTCGAGTACCTTTCATACAGCATTTCTGATTGGTTAATTAAAGTCGCTGTCAGAATTTTTCAGAGGTCGGCAATGCGCGTGCCGCAATATCTGCATAAAAGGGGCGGAGACTATGGGTAGCCTTATACCGCAATTAACCATGGGGAGGCCAACCTACTCGAAGCCAATTGGCATTCACTTCCGTGTTGACACACGTCACGCTCGGTAAATAACTCTGAACAATTCTGGCAGAGAGTTTACATTATATATTCATTTCAATAGACCAATTGAAATGTAGCTTACAATATTTAATCTCTAGCCCTCTTCAGCCAACCATCATTCTTACCATGTTGCTAATTGGCTCAAAGAATCACATAATTTCTAATGTGATTAATCAATAAGTAGTATTCACACTGTTCGACTAAAGTGGAATATTTTCATGGGTTAAATTTGTGTGTGTGTGTGTGTGAATTTTGCAGTACTATATTCACAGATTCAATCAGCCAAACTTGATACCCAGTGGGTCAAAATAAATTTTGCACTCCCGTTTTTTATCCCCTGGCCCAAGGGCATGGAGGATTTTGTCATAGCGAAATCTGTCATCTGTCCGTCAGTCTGTCTGTCTCCACCTGTAACCATCAGACCCCTGACCCGATCTAGATGACCACAGGACTACTGCTACTTGTGCTGTGACAGATAGGTCTGTAGGCCAAAGGTCAAAGGTCATAATTGGCGTATTTCAGACTTTTCCGTTCTTATTCCCTCTCTCTTACCAACCGGCCGTCCATCTCCACCTGTGCAAACACTCTCTTACTAACCGGTCGGGGGGATCTAGCAAGTATTAAAGGGGGATGGCCTGATTTAAGGATATGAAGTTTTCATCTTGATAGATTGGCCTTTACTCCAAAACCCCATCTGTAAAGTTTTGTGCCGATATTTCAACCCGTTTTGTAAGTCCCATAGAGTACTGTGTAAAATTAATATTGGTCAACCAAAATGGGGCACATTTTTGCTCATAACCTCCAAACCAAACATCCTTTGGCTCTAAGATTTCACAGGGTAAATGAGAAAAAATAGTAGCTTTCTTCTAATACCAAAATGTTGACCATTTCTGGTAAAATCTGGGGCTTCTGGGGACGAGGCTATTAGTGATCGGGCCATGGACCTTTAACTTGCAGTATTTTTATAACCTGAGTTCATTAGGGAACTATGAAAATGATTTCAGATTTGAAAAGCCCGGTTGCCAAAACATTTGTGTACTTATCATTCAATCATGAAAATACCCATGGACAAGTCTACAGTTGTGCTAAATACCAGTTTTCTGTCTTGTGTAAGGGGGGGGGGGTTAGGACACAATCTGCTCGATTTGGGGCATTGGGGATTTCCATACTTAAGAAAAATGATGCTCCATGGACAAGTCTGTTTTGCTGACTGTTTTGTTCAGTGGACCATATCTTGAGAACCACTCAACCAAAATGAACAATTTTTTCAGGCAAGATGCTCAATTACCCATTCTTTGTGATTAAATAAAATCCACAGATATCAATTAAAAAAAAAGTGGAAAATATCACTTTCATTTTGGGTAAAGTTTTTATTGGGTCACCCTGTAATATTTTGCTTGCTTCATTGCTGCACTTACCACGATGACGGCTGGAGTTTAAACACTGAAATAGGTGCTGTTAAAGGTGCATGTTCTGATCGTCTTTGGGATTCCCTGGTTTACCTGGAAGTAGTATAGATTTTGATATCAGATGAAAGGCTGTATTTTTCTCATTGTCGTCCTGAAATTTGAGCCCTTAAATCCATTTCATTCCCAAGATATAAAAAAAACTGACAAATTAATGGTTAACTATCAATATTAGCACAGTATTTTATAGGGCTTTGCAATGTGCATTATTGCTTCTACCGTCAAAACCGTGGTACTTTCCCATGGTACTTGATGGAGCATATGTGCAAGTGCCAGGCTCTCGTAACAAGTAGAGAACACAATAGACATAAATCGGAACAAGCACCTTTAAAGGATGAAAAGGATGGAAAAAATTAAAATCCAAATATAATTAGTCTTGTGCAGTTTTCATAACCTCATGAATGTGTCAGATATGTGCATCCCAATTGAAAGAAAGATCAGTCAAAATTGCCATTTATACTTTTGTAGGTTATTCATAACCTAATTAATGCATTATGTATGCGCAACCCAATGAAAGATATATGGATCAAATTACCGTCCAAATTCTACTGTCATAACTTTGTGAATGTGTGAGGTATGTGCAAACCAGTGGAGAAAAAAAGATTGGTCAAAAATTGGCACCGGTACATTTTTCAGGTTATGGTCTTACCATCGTACAAGTCAAATTATCAAATGAATCCTATAGCATGCAGCCTACTGATGTCTTTCTTACTTCAACAATGTGTTTCATTGAACAAAGAAAAGTTCCAGATAGTAGTGTCATAAATGAAGATCCCATTCACAAAGTTAGGGGAAGAAGGTTTGAAGATGTTTTTCTATAGTTTGAAGGGTGCTACATCAGAATTTCTGGGTCCAACCTCTGAGAAATGTGGGGAACATTATAAGGGGGTAAAATATGTACAGGGATAAATTTGAAATCAAGTCAATTGTGTTTAAGTGTACACCAATGTATTTGTCTCATTTTAAGGATTAAAGGTATAATTTGTCTACCATCCCACCTTTAGTTACACCTACAGCTCAAATTTAGGTTCAAGGTCATTCTGGGGTAAATATTATCCAATATTCAGATCTTTTTGAAATTGGTGTCAAATTTTTGCTCTGTTCATACTGAAACAGAACATGCATTCTATTACCTCCACTGCCCATTATTGAAAATGCTGCATTCTGATTGGTCAGTTTACTGTCCATTATTTTGCAATAATGGGTCGCGAATGCATTTTCTTATTAAATCAAGCTGTGTTAGATAATAGTGGAAAATATTTCCACTTCACTTCATTCACTGATAGATCAAATATTTGTCTTTTGAAAGTAAAGACTATTTCCATTTGTTTAAAGTGGCACTGGCCAGCTTTTCACATAAATCTGACATTCGTCAATATGCTAGCAAATGAAAGTGTTGGCCAGAGGTTCTCAATTATATTAGCTGAAGGGCCAGAGAATGCCGAACATGTTTGAAAGATCCCTACTTGTGGGCCAAATACACCTGAAATTCTTATATTTCCCTTTAAAATTTAGAGCAAGTCGATTGCAAAAAATTAATGGTTGGCAGGCCGGATTTGGCCAGCGGGCCACCTATTGAGAAGCCCTGGTCCAGGCCATTGGAAGAATAGAGATATATTTTACGCATAAAATAACATACCCAAAAGCAGAGAGGGACATTAATAAGAGGCTAAGACATCATAAGTAATTTGTAGGCTAACTTTTAAGTTTGCCTTAACTTTAATCAACAAATGTGTCTATTTCATGAATATCATAGACTCGACCTCATTTATATTAAAACCACAAAGGTCACAGACTGGTCAAATAAGGTGCATGCCATGATAATCGACTCTGGCGTGTGTTTTCTTGAGTTACACGCCATTTCTGTGTTGTCTGCTAAACTAATGTCGCCGGCGACATTAATTATAAAATCATTCTGTTTACCCATAAGTGTGCTGATTTGGGCTTAATAATTTCAGGTGAGGGCTAATGTATTAAAAGCTTTATAACCATGCAAAAATAACAATTTTGAAAAATCTAGAGGGCGTATTTTTCAAATTTGCCAATGTCTCTTTAAAGTAGGGGCACAATCACACATTCCTGACAAAATTTCAAACCTAGGAGTTGGCTAATATGTAATATAAATAATTCACATTTTTTAACAAAATCTAAATGTGTTGTAGAGTTTAAAAAAAAAAAAAATGAGATTGGGAAGATGCTATTCTGAAACTCACTTTCATCTGTAAAGTACCAAGTTCATATCCATGACCTTTTTCTGTCACATAATTTAAGAATGCATCCAGAAAATACTTTACATTGAACAACAGCAAACCACTTAGCATTAAAATTCACATGCACAACGCTTTTATCGTACTGTATTTTGCAGGTTTATTCAAAATCATCCATATGACTGTAGGTTCATTCAAGTGAATGATGGTTTCAAGTGAACATGTGATTATCGCATGCCAATGCATGAGACATATACCATACATAGATAAAATAGAATATTTAGCTCACAAAGTGCAAATCATGCCCTTGTAAGCTTTCAAAATTTGACACCCCTCAAGTTGATTCATATTTGTGTACCCTAAATACACTATTGTTAAGTATGTATAGGTATCTTAACATACCCAATAAGTGGAAAGACCAAAATCAACTTGATAAGGATAAAACTTGATATTTTAGTCAATGTTCACGGATTTGTCACCACGCAATTAAGCGGTTCATTTGTCAGCACTGTTGCTTTCTTCATGAAGATTACTTGTGTACAAAATCTGTGGATTTTTTCCTGCTCCGAGGCCAATTCATTTTTTCCCAGACAATTAAAAAAGCAGAAGTCAATCTTTACACTTATGCATGAGGGGGATGGGGAATTTTTTTTTATTGGCACTAAGAGGATGAAAATGTGACCTCTATCAGCAGGCACATATCGTCGTGTGTATACATAGTGAGGCTTGTTATTAAACAAAATACAAATTTTTGTTTTCGAGTAAATCGGCCTTGAAAAATCCCAACGAACTCTAAGATCCGTAAACATCCCCATATACAATTCAAACGATCAAATCCGCTTAAGAAACGAAATGATGAACAATTGACAGTTTATTTTTAGATAAATTCATGAATTCTTCTGATAATAATGGCTTCATACCTTGGACAAGTTACTCATCTTATCCGTCACAACAAAACCAAAATTTACGCAAAGTGGCGATTAGGATGACGGAACTTTGAATTTCCCTATACTGAAGCATTATTCAGCATCCATCATTAAGAATATAACAATCGGGTTTTCTGAACCTCTGTCAACCAATGTGTTCATGTGAATCTTCTCAATTTGGTTTATTCATATGCGGATGTGAGTGGATGGTCCGAGATTCACCGTTTGCCTGTAAATATAATATAAATTTTAGTAATAGCAATATTTATAATTAATTACATATTTTGCTTGTGTCAGTTATAAATTTAAGATGAGAAGATTTACTAACAAAAGTATTTAAAAAGCCCTGGTGGGAAATCAAGTATACACTTCTATGACAGAAGGTTCAAAATCCTGTCACTATGTAATACACCAAAGTCTCTGTATCGACATAAACGTTCAAAATTGCCAAATTTCTAATTAAAGAGACATGAGGAGATTTCCAGGAAGAAGCCCCCCACTTTTTCTTTCTCGACCCCGGTTTTTTCACATATTTGGAATGCTTACCAATGTATTAGATCACACCTGAAGTGAATAAGCTGAATATACCATCTTTAGTCCGGGCTAAAAATGAGCTAGGTATCACCTGGAATGAAAGATATTTTTCTCATGTGGTTTTTCTAGATCAGAATTGTATGAGGAATAAGATCTGTAGGTAAAAAGGCCGAATCCGGAACGCATCCTCAATATAGGGGGTTATTTACGGGGGGTCAAAAAAATTCAAGGAAAAAAATCATATCTTATGGTACATATGAAGATATAAATAAGATATTCCTGACCATGTGTAATGACCTAAAAATTAAGCTTATTCAGGTATTTAAGTATAATGGACTTGATGTAGTAATGATACGAGGGGAGGGTAAATAAGTTGTAGGGGGGTCTCTAAATGACCCCCTTATTAAGAAATAACGTGAACATTTCTTAAAATAATACAAAAAATACCACAATTAGAAAGTAATAAGTTTGTTCAATACCATAGAGTATTTCCAGGGATAGTAAAAAGGTCTGGTGGAGGTCTGGTGAGGTGGGCAAAATGCAGATATTTTGGGGGGCTCAAAACCATGGGGGGGGGTGTATATTATAACGTCAATATGTGACTTATATGTGGTGCCTATACCAGATGGTACGAAAATAGCTTTCCAGGTGTGGAAAGGAAATTTATCTCATTGGTCTTTCTAGATGACATTTTATGAGAAAATGATATGGTAGGTAAAAAGCCCTGATTCCTGAACGCACCCCCAAAATGGGGTTATTTCCGGGGGGGGGGGGCAAAAATACTATATGGTACATATGAAGACAAAATAAATATACTGACCGTATAGTGACCATAAGAAGTCGCATATTCGGGTATTTACGTATAATGTACTTGATGTAGTAATTATACAGGGCAAGTAATTTGTAGGGTGGTAAGAGGGTAAAATACAGTATTTTGGGTGACCAACCCATGATGGAGGGGGCACTTGAATATGAGATTGGGTCTCATATGTTCCTACCAGGTGGTATGAACATAGCTTTCAGGGTGTGGGATCTTTCATAGATAAAAGTGGTCATTGAAGTTTTAAATGGTTGATATTGTGAGAGAAAGGGTCATTGGTTGTAGATTGAAGCGATGGGGGGGTTATGGTGTCAGTTTGATGTCAAAATGAGGTTCAAGGAGAGGCATTCGATATTTATACGCTAAATGATGATTTTTTTATATGTAAAACGCTTTGACCTTAATTTTAAAAAAAATTGACATAATGAAAAGGACATCATTGATTTACTTCAATTGGAAAGTTATGTTGCGGAAGTAGCATAATGAATGCCTTGCGAAAGTGCCCTGTTCATCAGTACATAGACAACAGGAGTAAGAGAGGAACTGAACAATATGCACATACTGGCCAAGTTATTAACAGTTGAGTTATTGATGTTAGGATCTGTCAAATTTACAAGTAGGTACGGAAAGTAGCAAGTGTAATACACCCAAAATAATGCACATCATCATTTTGGTAAATCGAATGTCCTCTCGGTGGTATGATTGTAGGCTTTGCGAGAGTCGTGATGCTGCGCAAATTCCTCTCGCATGTTTTGAACTCGACGGTGGTTAGCCCTCCTGACTACACAAAAGATCCGTAAATAACTGAATAAGATGATACACATCGGTAATACCAAAGAGCTGATATAAAAAAAGTTCCGTAGGAGCTGTTTTCCTCACCTCTCAAGAGGGCGCATGTTAGTTTCTTTTCCTCAAATCCAAACTCGCCCCAAATTTTCAAAAGTGGTGGAAGTTGAAAAATAGCCGGGATAAGCCAACACATCACGGCGATGGTATCACTTTTCGTCTCTTGTTGAAAAAGCGAGAGTAAATGAAGGGATAGATTATTTTAAAATGACGACCAAGCGCTGTGCGGATAGGCATCCAATGGTTGCTCATACAAAGGTTAAAATTCAGAAATGGGTACACATTGCAAAAAGTAGGACCAAATATCCAGTCACTCTGCATATACACCACTAGTTGGCTGGGAATAATAGGGTACATTGACAAATGTCGGAGAGACTAAGTGACACCAAGAAGACATTTGCCGGAGTTCGTAAGACGGCAGTTTTCAGTAATAAAAACACGGTGAGGAAAGTTGCCGATGCAACCCAAAGTGATGATAGGAATACCGATTACAAGTGCTGTTACTTGAAGAAATAGTGGAAATTGGTCAGAAACGTGATCCTCCTGGGTGTCTGTGGCACACATGTTGGGTAGCAATGGATCTGCCGTAGATGAGGCACTTAAGTTAGAACACTGGGTATAGTTCAAAGTTGTGGCAACTTCAGTAACTGTCAGTGACATTGTGGTACGATGGATGCGATCAAACCTGCTCTAGTTAAAAAACAGGTGTTTCTCATTTTAAAGTATGAATCAATCTGGCGATGTTGTATGCTTGTGTGTGTGTAGTTACACTTAAAGCTCCGAGCTCATTATCTCATAGAAGCCCATTATAGTTGCAGTACCTCGTACGCCCCGATTTATTTTCACCTTGTAGTTCAGGATGTCACCGCCTTCAATTAACTGTGTGGGAGAGTAGTTGTGAGCATAACAAGAGAGTTTATGACTACTTGACATATTCATAGGAAAAGCAAGTCTTGAATCCAAAACAATTGGACGATTAGTTCTATAAATAGAGCATCCTGGTCGTGCATCACTTTATCAACCGTCACATTTATGATTCTCCCAGAACTAAGCCCATCCTTGCATCACATGCATCCTGCCACAAACTTGCATCTATTTTTATTTATTCCTCATCAACCTCAAAATGGTTCCAAGTAATGGCCCGTTGACACGGAAGATGGTAATGTTGCATGTTACATTTCCCGCATGTTGACTCGGAGAAGTAAGACCGGTATCACACTGGGGAATCATCTGTGCATGGGAAAGATAAAACCGTGATCCATCAATGTCAACGATCGCAATCTTCTTGATGTGGGTTTTGTTGAAGGTGTTCAAACACATGTATAAAACACACGCTGTGTTTTTAAAGCAGGTTAATCATCAGTGGCATCTTCAAGTAGAAGCAGCCATCTCAAATTTCCCCTATTGTGATGTGAGAGGTAAAACTGGTTTTTACTATTGTAATAACCCAAGGCTTTTCACATCATGTTTCTTTTGTTTGCAGTGACAATCACTGGGCGGCTTGTGGAAATTAGCCATGGGTGCACTTGGCATGCACGGCGTGCGTCCATTAAGTAGAGTGGAACAAATGAGAATTGTTAGCGTATTTTCACTTACTTGGCATATTACCTATTTATCATACATTGGGTATTGGCGACTCAATATAAAATTTAATGTGCTTTTAGCTGTAATTGAAAATATTTGCACATTTAAAAAAAGTAGGTCATTTTGTTCATTATTGGTTCCTTCATCTTAGCTGTTTAAGTCAATGTGATGGCACTGCGTCTATTTATGACTCAGTCTATATGTGTCTCTGTCTGTCTGTCTGTCTGTCTGTCTGTCTGCCTGCCTGCCCATACTTTTAACACAGCTGTTTGAAGGTTTCATTTATTATGACAAAGCCAGAATAAGATAGAAAAAAGACAAAAAATATCAATGGCAACAGATTTTGACAACTGATTTAATTATTTATTCATGAACTATGTCTTTGTGAAATTTTTTGAAATTTCATTGTGGGCAAATATGATTTTTCATCAAAATCAATTTTAACACATCTCTCTATGGAGAATGGGCATTAAAGAGGGTGCTATAACATATAAGTTATAACATTTTTAGGCCTATATGGCAAGATTCTCACATTGGATTTGTCTGATTGCACAAATGATAGCTCTTGCACCTCCCTACTTATATCAGTTGTCAAAATTGTGTCGCCACTGCTTAAATTTGTTTTAAAAATTTGCATGGGATCAAATAGCTGTGTTATATGCATTGATGATAAATGGGTAGATTAGGTGAGGGACATGGGAGTATTCAGGAATTTGAGGTTAAAGATTATCTATGCTCATTTGAGGTAATTATGCAGAAATGCTTTGCTTTTTTTACAGAAAAGACCAGGTGAGGAGTGGCTTGTATGGAATGTTCAGAGATAAAGATCAAAGGTCATGTAGGGGTCATTGAGGTCAATTTCAAAAATCTGAAAGATTTGTCCACTGAAAAAGATGGATATTTACCTAAGTTGCAGAGAGATGATCCTTGAGAAGTTTGTCATAAGGGATGTTCTGGGATATTAATAAGAGGTCAAAGGTTATTTGCGGGAATTTGAGGTTATTATTGAAAAACACAGCTGTTTGAAGGTCTCATTTATTATGACAAAACCAGAATAAAAACAAAAATATCGACGGCAACACAGTTTTGACAATTGATTTGAATTATTTATTCAACTAACTGCATCCTGTGTTAATTTTATGAAATTTCATTGCGGGCAAATAGAATTTTTCTTCAAAATCGAGTTTAACACGTCTTTCTATGGAGAATGGGCATATAGAGGGTGCTATAACATAAAATTATAACCTTTGTAGGCCTATATGGCAAGATTCCAGCAATGGATTTGTCTGATTTTTGCAAAGATGATAGCTCTTGCATGTCCCTACTTATATCAATTGTCAAAATTGTGTCGCCACTGCTTAAATTTGTTCTAAAAATAAAAGAACAATTTGCATGGGGGTCAAACAGCTGTGAAAATGCTGCTTCTTGCATGTAAAGGACAGGCCAATTGCCAAAATTGCTTAGAATGTTTGTTGAAGAGTGGGTTACACATGTATGAGGGCCATATAAGACTCCCTCTACTAGTCATTGGTAACACCAAATTATGGTTTATGACAAGTTATTAAAAAAGCACATCAAGGGACAGAGACAAGTAAATTGCATTGATTTTTTGGTCTTGTTTTTACATGATCCATCTTCCATTATGTGGTTTTCAGGGATAAGAGGTCAAGATGATCTTTCACTATGCCCATTAATGCAAGTTCTGTGTAAAACGCTACTTGTATTGCTACTGCCATGTGGACTGTTGACAAGCTGCACAATTTTGAATGCTTGGTTTGGTTGCTTGTCTCAAAAATAAGAAGGCCAAAATTGTATTCAGAGTAATTAACTCAAGAAGGGATATTTTATGTTCAAGAGTATACTCTTTTTTGTGTCATTTTCTTTGAAAGGTAATGTGTATGACCCAGTTAAATTCATGATGTGACTCAACCATCCATCATTGTAGTTAATTGTGAAAATGAGATCAATTACGGAGAATGTTTGAAAATGTGGGCATATTAAAAATATAAGAAATTCCGAATGATTCCATACTGATTAGAAATTTTGGAGACTAATATCATTATGTTCCTATGAAAGGAATTGTGTGTGTGTGCAAATGTGAAAGTAATGATCACTGCTTAGGCATAAAAAAATTGTTTGTTTGGCGTAACGTAAGAACAAAAATCAGGGTCGGTCGGTCGTTTTTTTTTTTGTGTGTGTGAAAGTGAAATGAACTAAACAGTTTCAGTCACAACCGAAGAATACAAACACCAACATAGATGTAAAGCAGGGGTTCTCAATTATTTTAGCTGAAGGGCCGGAGAATGCCGAACATATTTGAAAGTTCCGTACTTGAGGGCCAAATACACCTGAATTTCTTTTGTTTCCCTTATATTTTAGAGCAAGTCGAGGGCCAATAATTGATGGTTGGCGGGCCGGATTTGGCCCGCGGGCCGCCTATTGAGAACCCCTGATGTAAAGTTTCAACCCATTTATTTCTCAGTCATCCATGAAAACATTGTCAACATCACCCTGTTTGGCTGCACAAACATTTTCCGTAGAAAACTTCCTGCATATCTTTTGCAACACAGTTTCCGTGAACAAATTAGGGTTGATTCTTCTCAACACCCGAAATAGACTCTGACTACCACATTTCCCCTGAATTGCAACAGAAAATGCATGCTCTGTCTTTGTCTCAAAATGTATCAACTGCAAAAAGGCGTATATTGAGGGCGAAAACCCGAGGCCGAGTGGAGTCGGGTGTCTTTGTGCAAATAGGCATACTTCTGTGCAAGCACAAGCACAATGTGGCAAAGTATATGTAGTCATTGTAAGAGGAAAATTTACATAATAACTGCATGTGCAAACTTCCTTCCCCGCATCTGTAAACCAAAAATGCCCGACAGTAACATAAAACAATTCTGCCAGACTGCAGTATCGCATTTAGTTGACTGCAATGAATACACACAAGCTCACATGGTGCCTTCCCATCAAAATCATCTTTATCAGTTCCTAGGACAGTTTTGGAAGATTTATTACAGAAAGTAAAGAAGAACAAAACACACAGAAGAGTTGCAAAAAAGGCTTCAATTTACACAATATTCCCCAAAGAGAGGGTGTTTTAGCACATTGTGTCCAGGGAATTGGGACTGAAGCAAACAAAAGCGAAGCCTTGATAAAAGGCTACATATCTAATGAAATGTCTCTATTCAGTAGCCTAACCCAAAGACGTTTCTGTTCAAGAATGAAGAAATTGCAGGAATTTAAGTTCCTACGGATGGCCGATGATGGCCCAAGCTCTTAAATCCTTCCTCCGAGTGTCTTCATAAAAAAAATCGCAAGCACACTTGAAATCAACGCAAATATTTATTGAAGTCAATATTGAGTTGGCCCTGAGAGGAGGAAACCAATTCGGTAATTTGATAATCTAAGGCTGGCATTTTATTTTACCAAGCAAGGTAAGGCAAGTGGTGATAGAACTATGTACAATGTGGGCCAATGTTAGGGGTTTTATTTTGGGTTTTATTGTAAATGAGGGGTAAAAAATTTCAAGTATTAAAATTGTCCCATTGTCCAAGGGTCAGTTTACATACAGACTTGTGTATAAGTATTGAAACTGGATACTCCTTCGATTAGGGAGTGGCATATTATTTGTGCTTTTGAGCTTTGCCCCCAAGTTGGTCTTCTAAAGACTTGTGTAAGGTTTGGGATGAAGATTGGGATTAGGAGTAAAGTTAAGGTTTAGGTAAGGTAGGAAGGTAAGGGAGGGTGTTAGGGGTTTAGGTGAGGATTAGTGGGTAATGGTTAAAGTTATGGGTCCGTTAGGTCTGGAGCAAGTTAGCGTAAGTAGGTTAGCTTGGGGTCAGGTTGTATGTGTTGATAGGGCATCACACTCTAACAAGCGGTGTTTCGTTGCAGTAGCAACAAGACAATGGTTGAGAGGGTAAGTAAGAAAGTTATGCTAAGGGTAAAGTTAGGCGTTAAGTAAGGTTAAATTAGTGGTCAAGGATAGGATTATGGGTATTGGTTACGTTAGGGGTAAGGCTAGGAGCACAAGGTTAAGGTTTTATGTTTGTAAGGTTAAATTAGGGGTTAGGTTGAGATTAAGGGTGAATAGGGTATAAAATTAGGAGTAGGTTGGTGTAGGTTAAGATCAGGCATAAGGGAAGATTCGTGTTAGGGGTAAGGGACGGCAGGGTAACTGGGTGGAGGTTAGGGTATGGCTAAGGTTAGGGTAGGCTAAGGTTAGGTTAGGGCACTAAGTTAAAATAGAGGTGGTTGATATTACACTAAATGGCAATATAGTTGACATCTGGGCATCTTGACACTTAACCATACTGGTAAACATGCCATCGATTAAAGGAGACATGGTTCAGATTTGAAATATAAATTTTTCATCTTTATGAATGACCTTGAAACACCCATGACCCGATAGTTCAATCATTTATATATGAGTGCTAAAAATGTGATTTTGTAAGCTCCCATAGAGGACTGTGTAAAATTAATATTGGCTTGACCAAAAGGGTACACTTTTTGCTCCACAACATCCAACCGAACACACGGGTTTAGCCTTAATAGTCAGGGAGCGGTTTTCTCCTACTTAATGTTTGTGGCAAAATTAATTTTCAGTTATAGTATACGGACATCCCAGAGAATCACTTAACTGGTTGTGGAAATTTGCCAGTGTTGTTTGGCCACCCGGGGGGCGCCAATTGAAGTTTTACACGGCGGATTCAAATGTCAAAATGATGATATTGTTGCAAAATCTTCCATTGATGTTCTCTCATCACCCCCCCCCGCCCCCAGGATTCAGGAAAGGTATAGTTTGCCATATCGCGAATGGATCGTTTCGGAGTTATTCGCAAAAAGGTCATAGTCAATATTTGATCTACAGGGTCAAAAAATGCACAGATTTTGTGAAAATGGTCTCAAACTGCTGGCTTTTACCAACCAATTCATGTTCAGAATAGTTGCCCTATCCCCAAGAGTACTTCTACCATGGTACACACCGTAATGGCCTGCCTTGACTAGAGAGTTTAATGGACACAGATTTACATCAGAGTGTTACCATGGTATGGGAGATCCTAGATAGGGCAAACTTTTACTTTATATGAATCGGGTGGTCAAAGGATCAATTTGAGGACCACTTTTCATTCAATCCATGATTTTTGCACCCCTGTCGGCCAAACAAAAGTTTCACCTTGCACTTTTTTTTTTTGCTAATACACTCCGGATGATCCCTCTCAGATAGGGCAAACTATCATTTCTGAATTCCTTAGGACTAAAGAACAGAACACAATGATGAGGTTTTTAGCACAAATACTCAATCATCTGTTATACATAAGGACTTCGAGCTTATCACTTCAGATGTGATTTAAGACTGGTAAAACATTTTAAATGCAAAATTAAAAAAAAAAAGTTGGAATGAAGTTGGTGAAGTCCTAAGTCTTCTTTAACGTCTGACTCAGAGATTTCAAAATATTATTTTTGGTTGTTATGTAATAATGAAAAATAGTCAATATTAGAACTAAAGTTAGTGGACCTAACATTACACACCTACAAAACCATATTGAAAAAAGTATGTACAGTAGTGACATTCAAATTTTAAGCCTATAAATTGTATGTCACACCACTGGAACCCCCCCCCCCCTAATTTATGGGAATGCCTTTAGAAACTTAGCTCTTCCCCACACACGAGCATTAGCAATAATGCACAAATTTTGAAGAGCGTCCAATTTTCAAAATTTGAGATTTTTGCACAGTTTGTGGTGGTATTTCGATAGTAAACTCTAGCATAGAACAAAATGCCTCAAAACATGCAGAATTTTTCACCATAGAACAATTTTTGTAGTATGAATCGGGATCATCGATTGTAATTTTAAACAGTAATTTATTGACTTTAACCTACAACTTTCCTGAAACCGACTTAACAACTATGAATGGAGCAGACACATTACATCATGCAATTTCCAGCCCTTGGGGGTTCCCTTCTTTTTGAATAGAATTTACAGTTCTAACTATGCCACCTCGTGTAGTTACAACGTGCAAAAAATCTCAAAATAGTTGGAAAATTTTAGGGCGCTTTTCAAAACAAAATGTGTTTTGGTATGGCCGTTAACTTTCCTTGACATGGGCAACGAGACAGTGCATGGCAACTGGTACAGCACTGTTAGAGGAGCACATGTTTTTGCACATGCACAATGTGTTGTTGCAGGTATTTCCACCGAGTGATGTCATTGCAGACTTGGACACAATTGCTGCACAATTATCATGTAATGCACATTCGGTCTGTCATCAAAAATCCAGGGTCGAATCAAGTGATCGGAGCTATACTCTGTCCAGCTCGGAAGTAAGAAGTTAGGGAGAGGGAGGGTTAGGGTATACATCTGTGTACCGGACTTTCAGCGCGCGCGTGGGCCAAAAGCACACAGCACATACAACTGAAGCGGCTTCCCTGGATACGCGCACTTGCCACTCATACTCACAAGACAAGTACATACTGAGAAGATCAGTCTTGAGGCGCCCTGTTACGTTTCAATGTTGAAAAATCAATTTTGTTGAGTCGTGACTTTCTTAGTCTGATCGACTGCAAGTCTGGTGGTTTAATATTATTCTTTAGTTATTAGTGTTTTTTGCAGAGACATAAGTGCAGGCAATGAAGAAGTCATCAAAAAAACTTTATTTTAGATTCATCAGGTTGTAGAACAGTAACAAAACATTTCTTCAAATCAAAAACGAGGATAGCACACACTTATAGGGATACTCCACATAAGTCAATATTGGAAATATTGTACACAGTTTATTTCTTTGAAAGTCACAATCCCCAGTTACTTGTGTTTTCACATTTTAAAGATTTTTGTGTCCTCCCCCTGTAGGGTTTATTTTTAAACCATCTTTTAAGGTGGGTGACATGGTCTGAGTTAAAACCAGTCTGCCATTTTGGATAGTAGAAGCCAAATGTGTACTAAAATTGACCATAGGACAGTGTGTGTTAACTAATATGGGTTAAAACTGCATTTTAAATAGTTTTTCTTAATAACATTCAACTGGAAAAATTACCGGGGGTAATGAGAAATATGTGACTTTGGTTCTGATACCAAATCCTTCAATTTTGAATGGAGGTAATGGGGAGGGGGTAGGGAGAGGAAAAGTTAAAAAATTTTAAAGGTGCGTGTTCCTATCGTCTTGGGAGACCCCCGATTTACCCAGACGTAGTATCGATTTTGATATCAGATGAAGGCCGTATTTTCTCATTGTCGTCATGAAATTTAGAGCCCTCAAATCCATTTCATTCCCAAGGGATATATGACAACAGATGCTGGTGCTGTTTTAGTGGTTAACCATCAATATTGCACGTATTTGAAATAGGGCTTTGCAACATGCATTATTGCGTCTACCATCAAAACCGCACGTTTGTTTCCACGGGTACTTGAATGGGGGTGTGTATGTGGAAGTGCCATGCTCTCATATCAATGTCAAAACACCATGACATAAATCGGAACACGCACCTTTAGCAGCAATTTTACAACACGTATAGAGCCTTTTCTGGACAAATATGATTCGTTTATGACGATATTTACCTTTAGAGGGTAAATGGTGGGTTTGTGTTCATTGGCAACTGTTGGACAGACGACTAGCCTTTGAACATGCTTTGTGCCCTAGATACATAAATACATGCACTACACGTGCAAAGCAGTGCCAAGACCAGCGTTGACCCAATGTCTGCCAACTTGTTATGTACCCCCCGTAAATCTACATTTTAAAAAGGCACATCATTGATTTGCTAAATCAATAAAATAAAAAATCATTAAAAATCAGATTTTGGCCAATGTCTGTAAACAAGTCCGGGGGTATCCTAACAGCCCCTGCAAATGAATAAGACAAGAAGCACCCTAATAAGGACAGAATCCGATATTTTAGTCATTACTGTCTGTAGGACACTTATACTACAACACGTAATTCAATTGAATCATATCTTTGAAGACTGCTGTTGTCCTTTCTGGCAATTCTTCAGTGGAAAAAAATAACTTTCACTATTAAAGCTATTTACTTTTAAAACTTCAAATATTTTGAACTCTTTTTTCTCCTCGGGTGAATCACTGATAGTGGCTTTAACAGAAAAAATATATCATAACCCCCAAAACCCGGATGGAACATCGTAGTGCCAAAAAAACTCTTTCCTGTGGGTAATTTGAGAGAAAGTTCAATAGACCAATCAAAAAAAAATGTTCTGTGGGCGGATGGGGACTTTCCATTTGTCGGAGTGTTTTTTTTTAATTTTAAATTATAAATTTTTTTTTTTAAAATGCTCATAATCAAACCAAATTCCAAAATCAATCCACCAAGAAATGGCTGAGTTTACATGTATACAGCAAATTAAAAAAAAAAAATCCCAAATGGCCAAATCACGGGTTTTTTTGGGCCTGTAGAACAGGGCTTAAAAAAATGTTGCCTTATATTAACTTTTATTACCTTATCTACTCAGTGAAGAAGTGTCTGTGCCACACATTCTAGATTCTCCGATAAGGTCACCTTCTACTCAGTTAATTTGCTACGCAAATGAAAAAACAATATATCTCCATGATCTGTAGCCATGAATATTCCTGTGGGCATTCCTTAAGCAATTGTTTGCTGATGGCACACGTTGATACATGTGAGGTAATTTTTTAATAATGAAAAGGGGTTATAATTTTTGTGCCCTTTCGATGCATATGGGCATACACGTGCGTTTGTTGATTGGTGTGTGGAGAAAGTGTAAGGTTTCCTTATATGATACATTTGGTTGTGACTCGTTTAGGCTATTTTAAAGGTTGAAGGCAGACTGTTTGTTTACTATTTTTTTTATGGAATAGAACAAGTAATGCAATGTCCATCCAAAACCATTTTGTCTGTTATAAAGAACCATGATTAAAGAGACACTGGCACATTTGAAAAATAGTGTGCCCTCAAGATTTTACAAAATTTATATTTTTGCATGGTTGTGACGCTTTATATACAACCTACCAGATGGCACACAAAAGTAATCCTCGACCTGTTTTTTGATCATTGATTATTCAAGTCAGCCATTTTGCAAGTTTTCGAAATATACATTTTGTTGCCTAAGGTCTTGCTCTTTCCTTTAACAACCCTCCCTTGTAAAAAAGCCATGCAAAAATGGCTGGAGATAGAGGCTCCCGAAAACTCAAACCCCCCCAACCAAAAGTTGCAGTATTACAAATGGATTGTTCAATGGTCACTGTGGTGGTACAACGCAATAATCGTTTGTATTGATTTACACAAAGAGGTTTTCCCGACTGAATGAGCGAGAAGCCTACTTGCAATATATTATGGTCCCACGTGGTCGTACTCCCAGTAAACACTGTCAACTTTTGGTTTTGGGGGTTTGCGTCTTTCGGGCGTTCTATCCCCATTTCTTCACCTTTTTTACAAGCCAGGTATTAAAATGAGAGCAAGACCTAGACAATAAAAGTATATTTCGAAAACTTTCAAAATGGTCTGACTTGACACAATACTGATCGAAAACATGCCGAAGTTACTTTTGTGCAGGGTGTATTTGGCCCTCAACCTGAAACGATTTAGCCCAAATCAGGGCCCTTATGGTTAAACGAACAATTTTTATTCATTTAATTTAGCAGACGATGGAAATGGACATTTAACACAAGCAAAACACATGGAGTTGATTCCATGGACTCGACCTTCTTTGACCATTGTGAGACCTTTGTTATTTTAATGAGTATCAGTGTATGATTTCATGTAAGACAGATCTCATGTATGTGACAGTGCCGATATATCCGAGACCTTTGTTATTTTATAATGAGTATCAGTTGTAGATATTCATGTAATAAGACAGATCTCATGTAATAGTGTACCGTGGCCCGATATATCTGAACCTTTGTTATTTTAATGATGTAAATCAGTGTATGATATTCATGTAATAGACAGATCTCATGTAATATTGTACATGCCGATCTATATCTGATACCTTTGGTTATTTTAATGAGTATCGTGTATGAATTCATGTATGACAGATCTCATTAATAGTGTACAGTGCCGAATATCGCTCACTTGCAGGACAAACTCACGTAACCTCTGCAGCTGCATTTAACATAAATTTACTCGGTGGCAGTACCACCGCAATACAGTATACTGAACAGAGGCCGTAATTCGAGCACTGCAACCTTACCGCAACGTATGTTGAGTGTAGTATTGACGAGACCTTTAGGAGTGCAGAACAACTGGACCCGCCTAAATGCAGAACAGTTCACTACAGGAAATCTACCATTCCAAGTGTTGTTGACTGCTCTAATCCGAATGATTTAGTGTGGCTACTTATTTTGACCCTTGTTTCTGTTAAGTACTCTATAAGTGGTTGTCGTTTAACGTATTATATGTTTGTTGAATGTATGCCGAAATGTCTCAGTTGTCAAACTGTATTTCTGAATAATAAATAAATAAATTTGTTGGATCAAAGTTACAGGATGTCTTTAACCTTCTTATTAATGCCCTATCTGTTTTGGGGTATGTTAGTTTTAGTGTGTAAAATATATCTGTCTTCTTCCAATGGCAGAGACTACATTTGTGAGGCAAATTAAGAATTCTCATAATTTGTGAAAATGTGCCAGTGGCTGCTTTAACCCTGATGAAAAAAATATCCCATAATATTGTTTCCCCATCTGCCCCCTTCCATGAAAGTGTCCTGGGTTTAAATTGGATATACTTATAACCACATGTCAATCAGTTGACTACCCTGTATCACCATCAAAACGCATTAAAACTCCATGACTTAGGCTAAAAATGCATTAAGGTCGAAAAGAATTCGATGACGTCATCGTACGAAGACTCATATGGGCATGAAGTCGCTGGCCGGGCCAGTGACTCCCTCGTGCTTGCCAACCCTGCTCATGAGAATGGTGCACCGGAGGCTCTGGGTTCGAATTCCGCCATGGATGTCCAATCTTCTTTAGCTTCTGTCCCTTCCCCCTCCATCCTCTCTTATATAACACAATGCTTGTCCACTAATCATGGTGTGAATAGCTAAGCTCAAATCGAGTGTTGTGTTTTTATAAAAATTGTGGATCTGAAATTTTCATTGTACACAGTGGGACTGCATACTATACTAAATGTTTCCTGCATCAAATCGAAAAATCTGGTTCATCTCAAACTTTTGGATTGGGCATTTTGGGTGGCTGTCTATGTTCTGGTCAACGATTTCTAATTATTGTCACACAAAAATTTATTTTGAAATCTCTGAGTCGACTTAAGTCCAATTTAAAACCATTATTATGTTTGAGATCTTCCGGCCTATATTACTGGTCGAGGCCCATACAAAGAGAGTTTAGTCTCAAATGCCACATAAAACCTTGGTGCCCATTTTTTTCACCACTTTGGACTCATTTTTATGCACGTGCTGACTGATTGGTGTTTCATTTTGGTGAATGGTGGTCGTGAGTTCAGTCTTTCTTCATGTTTTGGTGGTTTCCAGTATTTGGGCTTGTTTTCACAGTGAGGTGTGTTCCAGTTTTGGATGGTTCCCAGTGTTTGGGGGGTGTCCCAGTGTTGGATGGTTCGCAGTGTTGGATGGTTCCCAAGTGTTGGATGGTTCCAGAGTTGGTGGTTCCCAGTGTGGGGTGGTTCCCAGAGTTGGTGGTTTCCAGTGTGGGGTGGTTCCCCGTGTTGTTGGTTCCGGCTTTCCGGTGGTTGTGGGTTTTTTTGGCGGTTCCATGTCTGGGGTGGTTCCCAGTGTTTAGGTGGTTCCTGTTTGATGTCTTTTATTTGAATGCGTGGCTGGTCCCACGCCTTTGATGGTTCCTGGTGTGTGATGGTTCATGGTTGTTAGGTGATTTAGGTCTTAGTGGTGTCACATTTTGGTGGTTCCATGCTTTTGCTGTTTCTCAGTGTTCATAGTGTTATTGGTATTATTGCTTGCATCTTCCATGCATCATCGTCGTATAGCTTATAATTATGGTTACTTTTACATGTACCCTATTTTTAAAATGAAATGTGTATAGTAATATAGGACACAAGATTCTCCAAAACATAATAATGATAAAATTGGATTCTTTTTCGTCCCAATGCCCAAATTTATTGGTCTCGCCATGAGTGAAAAATGATGGGCTCGACTTCGTCTCGCCCAATATTTTTTTCAACTCATGGCTTGACCAATAAATTTGAGTATTGGACTCAATGAATCCAATTGGATACAGACTTGGGTTATAAGTGCAATACGGGGTGTGACCAAGGTCAAAGGTCATCTGAGGTCATCTGTTCCAGACTGTCATCTTGCCGGTGGGATGACGCAAGTTTACTGCTGTATTTTTTTTATTGTGTACTTGGGGATTTTAATCTGAAAGCTATGTAGATTCTACTCTCACATCATTGTGTTAGTTTGCAACAACATATAAAAATGTTCAAACTTTGATAACATAAATATGCACATAACTGCAATATTGATGGAAGAGCAAAAGGGAACTTATTTGCTTCATTCAAAATAGCTTCAAATTGATTAGTGGTTCAGCTTTATGGTATGTTGCCACATGTGTAGTGACTTCATTACTAAGACTGCCTTTTGGTTATCTGAGCGGCTGCTGAAATTGGCTATTGTTACCATAGCACGCCTAATATTGGAAATAACATTTTCATTGATGCAGGTTGGCAGTATGGCCGGTATTGCAGTTTTCGTTGAATTGGTTACCATAGTGAAATATTTGTTTTATTCCTAGGCAGGCTTTTTAAGTGACATATGTTGGGTAATTTGGGCAGCAGTTTAATAAGAAACTCTGGAGAAATATTTTTTGTTGGTGTGGGAACAGAATTAGGTTAAATATTCAAAATTGGCCTGTAACGTGCCAAAATTATGAGCAGTGTAAATGCTGTCGCTTGGCTACTTTTGCATGTTAAGTATTGTTTTACTTGGAGAGAGAGAGCACTTATGTTCGCATTAGTTTTGCTACCCCAATCCCTTGGTTAAAGCAAGAAACAGGGCACATTGTTGTTAAAAAAAGTGAAATCGTTGGTAAGATTATTAAGGATCACTATGAATGTACTTTTTGATTGAAATAGCTCTAAGGGATACTAAATCAGTATCCATGGCTTCTTGTAAAGTGGGAATTTGGGAAGCAAGCTCCTTACAGGAATCTTGAGAGGTCTGACTGAAACAGTTGATAGACCTAAAAACTATGTTTGGTGCTGTACCGAAGGAAAACTATTCAGGGTCACGGGGTCAGATTTTTTAAAGATTAAATTCCAAACATTCTATGTTAAAAGTTTTTTTTTTTCAACGACATAGCAAAGATCTTTATTGTACAGTTGTTTTTTCGCTTTTGTCCCCGCCGAAATAAGTTCGGAACGGGCCCCGACTTGAACCACGAGCAGTTCCAGTTCGTCTGTCGTTCGTCGTCCATGATAAAAGGTTAAACCCACGTTGATACAATTTATTGGAGTTCGTAAGGGCGACAATGATGTAACTTCGTGGAAGAAGAGTGTGGATGGGTCTCGACCCTGATCAGATTTTGGGCTTAAAATATGCTAAGTTAAAGTATCTAATTTGCATCATTTAGAACATTTTCTTAGGCAAGGCCTGTTGTAAAAGTTCTGGGTTCAGTAAGGCGTTTTTTCGATTCGAATGATGTAATTGGTTGGAGGAAGCTGCTGACAAGTTCTCAAATGATAGATTGGGGCATATTCGGGGCCATGAGTATGCAAAGAGCTTAATTATTATGCAAAAATCAGCGAAATGGCTTATAAATTTTGTGAAACGGTAATCGGAACTCAAAATTCCTGCGCTTCATGAAAAGCCTATCATGGGGCACATCTTTTTGTCCCCGCCGAACGAAGTTTCGGGAGGGGACTATAAAATGAGGCTCCGTCCGTATGTCGTGATGTAGTCCGTGATAAAAATGTTCACCTGGAACATTTGGCATATCTTTTTGTCTGGATGAGCTAGAGTAGCCAAACTGGGTGTAATGTAGGTGGGGAGGGAAAAACCCCCCACTAACATGTAATTCATACCCCCAGGGGGTCCTCCCCTAGGTCTGTTCGGGGGCGGGGAAATTGGGGAATGTCCGTATGTATGTATGTCCGTGATTAAAAATGTTAACCCTGGAACATTGGTCATTTATCGTTTTTTCTGGATGAGCTAGAGGAGCCAAACTTGGGTAATTGTAGTTGGGGAAATCCCCATACTAACCATGTAATTCATACCCCCAGGGTTCCCTCCCCTAGGTCTGTCAGGCGGTGGGGGGGGGAAGGTCAAGGAAAAAGGTCACATTACCACAGAAATGTCAAAATTGTGCCCATATTGTGTACGATTTCTCTGGAGTTAATGAAGGGCTACGTGTGTTGTGACCTTGGTTGGACACAGACGCCGCGCAGTTGCTGCGTTCTCGACCTTATCGATTTGGGTGTTTGTTTAATGTTAAATTGCTTAATTAAGTAATTTGCATAAATTGATGAAAATTTCCCCAAGGCTTGGGTACAAGTTTCTGGAGTTCCGTGAAAGGCTAATGATGTAACTTGGTGGAAAGAAGTGGGATGAAGAGTTCTCTACTGATTAGATTTGGGGCGTATTTGGGTAAATTCAAAATTGCCAAATGAGCTAATTGATATTGCAATATCAATGTCAATGGAGGTGGAGGGGGGGCAAAGTATACCACACAAATGTATTAACATAGGTAGTACCATGTTTTCATTGAAAGAGTTATTCTTTTTAGTTTTGGTCTGTTACACGTTGAGGGTCAGTCTTTGGGGTTCCAGACTGTTTACAGTTCTTAGAAAATGTGAAAATACGTGTTGCCACTTGACAATGGAAGTTATTATTATCATATTTTACTAAATTAGTGAATTTTCAGGGATTTTTGAATGATGACTGAATATGTTAAGTTTGGGAGTCGTCATTTCACCAAAGGTAACCGTTTTTTCGAGCTAGTGGTGGCAAAAATTAAGAGTGGACCTAGTGATCGCGAAATCTTCGGTGGCCGGAATATTTTACGCATCGCGAAATACGAGTTCGCCTTGTTGCAAAATTGGAAAGTCTGTGATATTATGTGACTTAGGTATGCGAATGAGCTAATAACATATGCTAATTGCGTATCTTTTGAAATGGTACGTCGGGATAGGCCAAAATGCTTTTGCTACATGAGGACTACTATGCACTAGGGGGGGGGGTATTAGGGGGTGGTAGGGGGGGGAGGTGGCGTGGCGGGGCGGGAGAGGGGGACGCGGGTTGGGGGTGGCAGGAGGTTGGGGAAGGGGGGGCGGGTTAGGGGGTAGGGCCTGTTGCGGGGTGGGGGGAGGGGAGTGTTGTGTGGGGGTGGGTGGGGGTGGCATGATGTTGGGGAGGGGGTGTGGGGAAGGAAGGGGGTTGCAGTGTGTGGGGAGGGGGTGGGAGATGAGTGGTACGGGGTGTGGTAGGGTGAGGAGGGGGGGTGAGGGTTCTGTTTTGTTGTTGCGGGGGGTTTGTTGGGGAGGGGATAGGGTGTTAGACATTTGATAGACATTATAATTTTACGCTAGCTAAATACGAGTTCGCCTTGTTTTGAGTTTTTTGTCTTTTGTTGGTAAAAAAGATTGTGAATATGAAATATGGGGTCAGTCAGCATAATTTTATTTTGTGCTAATTTGCCATAACATTTTTTGGAGAGTGCAGGTTTTTTCGGGTCGGTTGGGTTATGGAAAACAAATATTTTTACCCCATGGATGAAAGAGAGGGGGTATTTGCGAGGTGCGAATGTCTTATGTATGTGTATGTATGTGTTGTGTTGGTCCAGTTTGGTTAGTTTTCGTTTTCGCGTCCATCCGAAAAAGTTAAGTCCAATTTTAAACCAGACTGGGGTTAAGGTTAATAGGGGTTCCTTCATGTGGGTTGATGTCAAAGGTCATGGACCCAGGTCAATAGGTCATCTGAGGTCATGTACCAAGACGGCCATCTCCAGGGGGGATTGACGAAGTTTACTGGCTGTATTTTTGGGGGGGTTGTGCTAACAAAAAATGATTCTTATAAAATTCTGCCTCACAGGAAATTTTAAAAAATTGGAATTGCTTACATTTTGGGTTGTGATCTTTTGATGATTTCTTTCAAAGGAAAGACTCAGACCAACCACTTCTTACAGAAAAATCAGGCCACTTGGTTTGAATACAAATACGAGAGGAAGTTAAGGAAAGGGCACTGCAATCAAGCATCATAATTATTTTATACTACTACTAAAACCAAATGAGATCTGTCTGCGAGTCTCTCCAAAGCTCTGGCATTGGATGCAGGTTGGGAGGACATGGGTAACCAGTTAATTATTTTATAGACTGTGTGGGAGTCTTCTAATATCTCAAAATATTGTGAATGGCTTCATAAAAGCTTTGATAAAACATTTTATGCCTTTTTAAATCTCTGTATTTGGATTAAAAAAAAAAACCTTTCATTTTGGGTGAAGGCTCATGAAATGTACTATTGGAATAGTCTTTTACACAGCCTGGATGTCTTGGAAGCAAAATACAATCAAAAACTCAAAACTTTCACTTGCATGCATAGATGTCTGTCTTAGTGATTAGAACTCACTATGATTTCAAATATGCACATCCCTTTGAAAATTTAGTGCAGTTTCATTTTGGAATCATATATATGCTGATGTAAATTAATATAGGAAACATTTAAAATGATACCAAATCTTAAAGACGCTTTATCCGTTCCTCAGCTTCATCCTCAGCACTCACCTGAGATTTTGGTGTCATTATTTTTCTCATCTGCAAACCATTTGGGCTGACAACTTTCCCATTATGATGCTGCAGGCTAAGATACGGTTTGCTTATGGTAACCGGAAAATAGTTTGTACAGTACTCTATGGGCTATTGTAATACATGTAATTACCTCTTGCGATAAAATGGTGTGTTAGAATCAAATGAATTTTGGAATTGTGGTAACATATATTAACTATGGCTGTTCTTATGCAACACAGGAATTACATGTTGCAATTGGATGTGGCACCTTTAAGTTTGATGGGGTGAGCTGTGGAAATGAGGCTAATGATCTCACGATGCCTCTAAAAGCAAACAAAAGATGAATGTGAGCGGAGAAACCAATAAACCTAATGGCTTTGACTTTTGCGCCAGTATAATTCAATATAGCCCTACATGCGGAGATAGTCTGGTATCCATAGAGTTACATCCGCTTAATTGTCGGTAGACTTTGATGATTATACATGGGTCTAGACTAGAGCTAATTATTTAAAGGAAAAAGTAGGATATTGGAAGGAAAGATGATAAATGCAACAAGACATAGGCTGTGGTGAATCAAGTTTGTTACCATAGCAATTCGAAGGAGTAACATTTTTAAAGATTATTAAAGGCAGCATTGATATCTAAAAGCTAGTGCCCCTTTTCCCCTCCCCCAGCAAAAAAAAATCGAAAGAAAATAAAAGAAAAAAGGAAAGGAAGAAAGAGGGAGAGAAAGGAGAAAAGAAAAAAAGGCAGAAAGAGGAATGTGAGAGAAAGAAATTAAGAAAGAAAAAGCAAGCAAAATGGCAATTAAGAACAGTTTTGGTACCTAATAGCAGATCCAGAGTTGGGCAAAAGGGTATATGTTCCCTCCCCCAGTAAAAAAAAATAGAAATGGCAAAAAAAAAAAAGAGAAGGAAAAGAACTGAAAAGGAAAAAAAATGAAAGAACAAAAACAGTGATTTCACATAAATTTACAGAAGACCGGTAATTTTATAGCGAAAGGTAAGTCAATTCTTCTGAAAATAACATCCAGCATCATTCCCGCAACTGGAAATCTGGTAAATCTTTGTAAGTAGCTAGATGGACATTTCACTGAAAGATTTTTAAATTTCTGTGAAAACACCTTTCAGCAGGATCTACAAATTTAAAAACAACATGAGAAACATCATAGTCCTCTCACAACTCAAGGGTGCATAGTTCATTTTCTGATCCAAAAATAAGTGGTCCTTGTTTTGGCAGCCGGAAAGCTTTACACTGTAATTAAGGCGTTATTGCGCATGCGCTTGTAGTATTCAGAAAATGACTGCATTAGTATTCAAAATGGCGTTTGATTACAAAAGTGGATCGATCACCTGCTCAGTGTGAAAAGCCTTATTGTGTACTTCATCAAAACAAAAAATCAGATTCACTTCTTATCGTATCCATAAGAAATTGGTAATGGCTTGTGGTGGCTTCAGGATTTATTCAACTGAGTATGCTGATCCGGAGCCGCGTGTATCTATGATACGGAAGCTCCTAGCATAGCATAGCCCACTTTGAGGCTGGGGTGGATTGGGAACAGTCAGGGGTTTCACCCTGCTCTTATTTGACACCAACTGCGATGTACATGTACAGTTGTGACTCTCTGTACACGGGACCGAAGGCTTAACGTCCTCTCCGAAGGACGGGATGCTTTCATGATCCATTTGCCCAATTCCAAGTGAACCATGGAGAAGAGCGGTATTCTGTATTTAATCAATAGCTGGTATACAGATCAAATCCAGAATTGATAGTACTCGAATAAATCCCAGCAAGTGACCCCACTGGGATTCAAACCTGGGATTTTGGGTAAATTTGCCCCACAGGCAAGCACCCTAACTGCTAGGCCACGCTCTCCCACGAAAGCTCAGATTCACTCAAACTTTGGAATTAAGCAATATAAGTGAAATCTTTAGTTCTGGTTGACTATTTTTAATTAATACACAAACAAATTATATTTCCAAAATCTCTGAATCAGCCTGTCCATTTGTGGCCATAGTGTGATTTCAATTGTGGAAACTATTGGAGGAGATCATGTGTCACAGCTGTTTGAAGGTCTCATTTATTATCACAAAACCAGAAAAAAACAAAAAATATCGACGGCGACACAGTTTTGACAACTGATTTGAGGTATTTATTAAACTAACTACATCCTGCGTAAATTTTATGCAATTTCATTGTGGACAAATATGATTTTTCTTCAAAATCGTGTTTAACACGTCCTTCTATGGAGAATGGGCATATAGAGGGCGCTATAACATACAAATTATAACCTTTGTAGGCCTATATGGCAAGATTCCTGCAATGGATTTGTCTGATTTTTGCACAGATGATAGCTCTTACATGTCCCTATTTATATCAGTTGTCAAAATTGTGTCGCCACTGCCTGATTTTGTTCTAAAAATAAGAGAGACAATTTTCATGGGGTCAAACAGCTGTGGTGTGATCATGCTGGCCTCATTTCCTATAATTGTGATATCAAGTTAAATGAGTCATTTGATTTTGCTACAACCTTTCATGTACATTTAGTAAACTCTAATTATAGAACTCATGTCCCATACCACTTGCACTGTTGTATGTAGTAGCATATACAGTGCCCTCGCTTTCTTACGAAGTGATATTGCATGGTGGTGAAAATAGCTGTTTGCATCGGGGTAAAGGTGCACATTTGATATCAACTACATCATCGTGCCTGTGTAAAACAAGACTCTTGATTTGAAAGAAAACTGATTTTAAAAATATTGAGTTTAGCATGTTTTCATTTTTTCTGCCATCTTTTGCATTTTGGGATGCATGATGGATTTTTCATCAGTTCACCAGATGATGGCAGCCAAACCTCATTCAATATGGCAACTCACAAAATATATCAAATTAGATCAGGGGTGTCCAACCTGCGGCCCGCGGGCCATTTGTAGCCCATTTGCTGGGTACTTCCCAGAAAAAGATAAAATGCATAAATATCTTAAATAATAGATATTAAAAAAAATGTCATTTGAATTTCCTCAATCTGAATCCGAACTTTTTAAACATTGTTGGAAAAAATTAGTCCAATTTCATCAATCTGAAACCAAAATGTTCTAAATATTGTGGGGAAAATTAGTCAATTTTCCTCAAATATTTTCCAAATTTGCTAAAAGGTCAACAAAAATGGAAAATTTGTGTTAAATTTCTCCAAAAATCTGTCTCTTCTAATGCTATATGGGTCCCTTTTTCGGCAAATATTGGTATGGATATGGATCCTACTTCCAGACTTTTGCAGACACGTCATAAACCAAACTTGAGAGCCCCGATTACTTGTTTGCGACCCGCAATTGTTGTGGATTCAACCAATGTGGCGCGTGTGTCAAAAAGGTTGGACACCCCTGAATTAGATTATAGCAATATAGATTGCTAACCACAAACCGATTTGGGCACTTTGAGGTGGGTCAGTCACTTGTGTTTCCTAGACCTGTGTAGGACCTCATCCTATTTTTTTTCCATTTATATATATTTAAAGAGATGTGTTGTTGCAATACATGGTTTTTCAAGGAAAGGGACCAAAGGAAAGTGACATATAGCTCAGGAGGGAAAGAGACAGAGATTGATTTTTGTGTTGTAGGCACGGGAGAAGTAGGATCTGGAAATTTTATGAAGAATGTTAAGGGGCATTTCGTGATCCACAGCCTCGTCCCCCGAACTTACCTCAAAAAAGATGAGATTTTTAGAAAGCATTCTGAACCGTTTACAATAGTAATCCATGTTACCAAATCTACGTTGCAAAGATTGATTTTGTGTCTCGCTAGGCAAGGGGAAGACGAGGAAATTTCTGAAGAATGTTAAAGGGGCATTTAGTGATCCAAAGCCTCGTCCCCCCGGACTTACTAAAAAAAGATGAGATTTTATATCATCTGAACCGTTTACACTAGTATCCATGTGTACCAAATCTACGTGCAAATTCGGTCGTATGTGTAAGATATTCGCAATTTTGCATTTTTGGCCGTAACGGACAGAAATTACAGCGCATTGGCATCTGAGCCCGTGGGAACGAGGCATTTGCTCAATAACACAAAACCGCAAAGTAGGGATCACCGAAAAAGTTGTGAATAAGTTTATTAACGTATATCTTTTTTAGCTGAAAAATGAAATAGAAACAGAACGGTGCTGAATCACGAAATACACCTTAAGGTAAATTCCAGGAGAAATGCAACCCGGTGGTGTTGCAGATGTGGATTAAAAAGAAGGTGAAAAGGTGGCGAGGAAGGTAGTGCATGAGAGGAGGAAAGTATGGAAGTGAAAGAAAGAAGAGACGACAAGAAAGAATTTGAGATGAGAGTAGGGAGCTTGGTGGGGAATGATGTGCAGATTCGTGGGTGGTGCTCTTAAAGAAGGGGTGTTACGGGCATGTGATGAAGTAGTGGGTGGGAAAACAAAAGGTAGGAGAGATGAGGATACAGCGGTGGTGGAAGATGAGGTGAAGGAGGCGCTTAGCGGGAAGAAGGATGCTTAAGGATATGAGAAAAATAGAAAGAAAAAATGGTACGGAAGAGAATAAGGTAAGCTATAAGAGGCTAAAAGAATGCGAGCAAAGAAAAGTTGGTTGCGGAAGGCTCTGAAAGGAGGAGGCAGAAGCAGAGAAGGGGCTGAGTGAGTGGAGAGAGAATCCAAACAATGTGTATAAGATAGTGAAGGCAATTGAAAAAGGATTGGAAGAGATGTTGAATGGGGGAGATGGATGAGAGGAAGTGATGGAAAGTTGAATTCAGTGAGGGAAAAGATAGAGGCAGAGAGAGTCTGGAAAGAGCATTTATGGAGTGAATCATGAATGAGGAGAAATGAGTGGGACAGAGAAGTAGAGGCTGAGGTGGTGTAAGGGGCCAGTTACGAGGGTCAGCCGGGACGGAAAGATGTGTGAAGGCAAGAAGGGAAATGAAAAAGGAAAAAGGCGGTTTGGAACCTCAGAGGTGAGTGCTGTGATGATGGTGCAAGTGGAGAGATAGGGATGGTGCTTGTTGTGTTGTGATGATGGAGTTGTGTCAGAGAGTGTTAGATGGGGAAGGGATGCCGGTGGACCCCCTTTGCTGGCGCAGGAGTGTGGTAATTTCCAATTTTGAAAGGGAAAGGGGATGCAATGAGTTGTGGTGCATATGATAGGGGTGTGAACCGTTGTTAGAGCATGCAAGGAAGATTGTGGAGGAGGGTTTGGAGAATAGGTGGAAGATAGGGAAGTGGATGAGAGGCAATTTGGGTTTATGCCAGGGATGAGGGAAAACGATAGATGCAGTTAGTGTGGATTTTAAGGAGGTTGCAAGAGGACTATCGAGCTAAAGGGAAAGAAGCTGTATATGTGTTGTATAGACTGGAGATTTCAGCGCATTTGATAGGGACATAGGAAAGTTGATGGACAGTGGGCGATGAGGAAGAGAGAGTCCAGAAGTAGTGGTTAGGCAAGTGATGAGTTTGTATGAAGGAGCCAAAACGAGAATTAGAGTGGGGTCTCATTTGTCCGAGGAGTTTGAGGTGAAGGTGGGTGGGCATCAAGGTTCTGTACTTCGGCCATTGATTTTTGCAATGTGATTGATGTAGTGACAGAGAGTGCAAAAGAAGGTTTGCTGAGTGAGAGGTTGTATGCGGATGACTTGGTTTTAATGGAGTGAGACATTGGAAGGGAGCTGAGGGCGACGTTTGGGAAACTGGAGGGCACTTTTGACGAGAGTATAAGGGTCTGAAGGTAAACTTGGAAAGACAAAGGGCTGGAGTGCTGGTGAGGTGGGGTGGGAGTGGAGAGAGAGTTGGTAGCGAGTATAAGGTAGGACTCTGTGGGTGTGTGGGAAGAGAGAGTAAAAGCAAATTCAGTGTGGTGTGAGAAATATGGGAAATGGATCCATGGGCAGAACGTATGCACAAAGATGAAAAGACTGTGACCCCTAGTTGGACGAGATTTGTGGTAGAAGATGTGAGAGGGGAGCTGGAGGGCTGGTGGGGGAAGGCGGGATTGGATGGTGGATACAGGAGGAAAAGTTGTGTGATGAGGGGAGTCGTGAAGGAGTTCACATACCTAGGGGATAAGGTTAGTGGGGTGTGGTGGATGTTGAGGGGGCTGTGACAGCGAGCGTGAGTATGGGGTGGGTGAAGTTTAGGGAATGTGGGGAGTTGTTGCAAGGGAAAAGATATCATTGAAGCTGAAGAATGGGGTATAGGGGTTGTGTGAGATCAGTGAGCGGTAGGGAGTGAGACGTGGGGTCTGAGTGAATGAGAACAGATGGGGGATTTTGGGGGACAGAGAGAGCAATGATGAGAGTGATGTGTGGGGTGAAGTTGATGGACAGGATGAAGACCTGAGGACCTTGATGCAGATGTTGGTTTTGGAGGAGGCGGTGGACCTGTTGGCAAAGGCGAATAGTGTACGTTGGTATGGTACAAATTACCTGGAGTCTTTTTACCTCTTATGAACGTCCCTATCTGTCTTGATTATGTTATTTTGATGTGTAAAATTGTGATCTCTATTCTTCCGATGCCTAGACTATCATTTGAGAGCAAATGAAGAATGTTCATATTTCTGTGAAAATGTGCCAGGGACGCTTTATTAAACAATAGCTTTAGCCTTACAAGGGAGTTGATTCTTCGACTCCAATGGTTTGGTTTATAAGTAAAATAATTCCTTGACAACATATAAAAATCAGAATTTTTGTCAAGATGTCGCTTTTACGTGTTCACCAATGACGACATATAAATTTGTGATTTCTTGGCTGCCTCCTACTGCATTTTACCACAAAATTGGCAGAAGAGTGCCCTCTATCATTTGCACTTGGGATTCTGTTAAATTCATACATAACTATTTCATTAATGTTGGGGGAACTTATGACTTGTGATAACTGAAGTTCAAACCCAGAGGGTGTTTTAAACCAATCCCATAATGCATTGTAATTTGCCTATACTGCCTTTAGGGATAAAATGTGTTTAAGGATCACAAAACATTTCATGATAGTGATAAAAATTAAGTACTGGTGCTTTGTGGGCTAAAATGAGTGTAAAAGTCAGGGTTTTAATGTGTTAAGAATAGGATTTTTATGGGATCACATGACTTAATTGAGGTGAAATTTCCCCACACTGGTGCATTGTGGGATGGACTCAATGCACCCTATGGGTCATACCATACCGGCAATGACATTGTCTGTCCACTTTTGTAATTCACATGATGTGAATTTGGTGGATTTTGCTATTGTCTTCACTTGATGGAATGAAACAACTACAATGATGAAATATTCTGGAAGTTATTTTCAACATAAAGACATTTTTGTATCATCAATTTCAGATTTAAATAATTACCGTATTCGACATGATTTAGCGCCCCGGGCGCTTAAGTCACTCGTTTTAGGGGGGCACTAATTTTGGTACACTTGCGTAAGTTACTTTTGACTGCAAAATCCCCATCTAAAAGCCCTAACTACACGCCAGCTGCACCTAACTTCTAAGTAAGCATTGGTACAGTCTGTATAGCCTCAACAATGCTTTAACTTAATTTTTTAAATGAAAATGTTGTCAGAATGAATAGTATCCAGAGTAAATAACAACATCGTTTGTCGCTTGTATTTTAGGCCTACCAAGTGAACACACTCATATACTTTATTACGGTAGTTGTTGCCATGCCCAAGGAAGCCTAAATCCAAAAGCCGCAGCAAAAAATATAGGGGGTCCGTCAGTCTAGCAATAGATACGCAACACAATTGAATGTACGGAAAATGTCCCGCTAGACCTGAAGTACGAGTTGTAATTGTCATCAAACTTTTAATATACCTATAGACTTTGAAAATGATCAGACAATTCGACAACAAAACAACCAAAATAAAACATTAATTAAAGTCTGACTCAGAGATTTCGAAATATTATTTTTTTGTGTAATAATGAAAAATAGTCAACTGGAACGAAAGATATAACCTAAAATGCACAATCCGAAATTTGAGCTGAATCAGGATTTTTCGTTGTGATGCAGTGTAGACAGTTATGTGTAGTATTACATTCCCATAGGATACGTTGTATAACAAAAATTCCGGATCCGGAAATTTATAACAAAGTTGTATTTCTATAATGAAGAATTCGAGTAAGCTTAGCAATTTCACACGTGATTGATAGGACAAACATATGTACAGCAAAAAAAACACAATTTTGGGAATGACGGCGCCCCTCTTAAGAAAAATCTCTGAGTCGGCATTTTAATTAGGAAAGTAAAGTGATTTATAGTACATAAGACTCACCTTTCACAAATGGTAAAACCAAAGATGCAATGGGGAAAATCCCCAATTCAGGATACACCACATGCTCCATCTAAACCTGTGCTCAGCTTCTGGAAAGGGCCTGGTGATTTCGTTTTGTGTGGCTATCAAATAATACTTAGCCTTTATCACGCGCCCTAGATGTTTCTTTTGGTATTGTTGTAACTGGTGCAAGATATAATTATTTGCTCCAGTAATTGCCAATAAACAGGTTTCATTGTGGGGAAGGTAAACCAAAATGTTTACAATTTTCACCGAAAAAGTGTTTCCCACCCCTACAAAAAATGATGTAACCATAAATTTGCATGGAATGCCGA
>JAMKCH010049247.1:0-10240 GCA_023653785.1 Ophioderma brevispina | reverse complement strand
ACGTTCGGCATTAGAGTGAGGCTGTCGGGGTAATCCAGTTTTTTGGTTTTGATCATAACTTCTTTCCTAACAGTTTGAGTTAAGAAAAACATGTGTATAGTTAGAGTTTTGCTTACACTTTTTATTGATATGGTTATCTGTACCAAACCTTGTTTTACCAGGGACTTATGGCGTGCAATCGATGGTAGTTCGAAGTACCGGACTACCTCTACACTGTTCGGGAACCTACTACCATGGTTCGTAACCAATATTAAGCCGTGCGTAAGATGAAATTTACGATCAGTGGGTTCGGGAACGGGACCCTGGTTCGAGGAGGATAGAATTAATTTGTGGGGGGTTTTTGTGTCATTAATTTTTAAAATTTGGAAGATTATGAATATAAATTGAAAAATGTTCTCAAATCAGCACTTGATATTACCTGTTTAATGAAGTTTCCTTGTGGCAAAGCGGCCGACCAGGGTTTGCGATGTCAAATAAACGTTGGCTTGTCCATGACTGGTTACTCCACATCTTGTTTTGGTGTCTTATTTCCGTCTGTCTTCTAATGATGTATGCTCAGATAGAGGAGCAATTATTCCAGAAGTTTTCAGTTGGGAAACATTTGAGGAGTTTTGACAAAGCTCATGAACTTGGTATAGACTTTAAAGTGCGTGTCCTTATGGTATTTTTCTGACACCAGGTTTGCACTTAATGCACCACATGGTCTTCAAGGAACTTATACAAACACTGTGTTGTTCGGCGTTACTAGAATCTAATGATATAATCGATGTCAGAATTTCTCATGCAAGCCGAAACGCACGCAAGTGTATGATGCAAAATAAATCGCGGTATAGGCGCACACCACCCGACCAATTACAAATCGCGTGACGCGTTGCGAAGAAGAACTTAGTTGTGTTCGGGTTGGCGCACATCACGCTGCGCGTACTGCAATTTTGCTTGAGAAATTATCGGCAGCGATTTACCAGAGAAGACAGGGTAGACAGGCTTGCCAGAGGCTGATAACTGCTTTGCACGATCTGACACTTAAATTTGTCTTGAAATTGTTCATATCATGCACAGATTCAACATGGATTTTGGGCAGCTGTCAGCAAAATCTGATGAAAAAAGTTTACTTCCATTTTGGAATTGAGTGAATACTATGACACAAACCTTCATACTCTGGACAAGATGCAGGAATTTCAAAGAATCAACAGTTTACAGCTTCTACATAACAAGAAAGACCTACAGAATGTCTATTTACAGGGCTCTGCCCTTCAACCCAGGCTATGGCCTCAAGGTACACCTAAGGGTAAACCCGCTTACTCTGATGCTATGCATGGTTAAATTTAAGGTCCGTTCATTCTTCCACTGCAATGCATGGTTTACAGTGAGGGCATTGCCCGAATAGCAGTCTCTATCCAAGATGCTGCAATGCCGTAAGTTACTGCAACAGTTTTAAAATCGTTTCAACTTGCATTGCAGGGGTGCATTCACGTTGCAGTAGAAACTGATTGATATATCATATGAAGGTAGCAATGCACTGCACTGCATTGCAGTGTTGAAAGTATGAACAGACCTGTGACTCAGCAGAACTCAGAAGAACCTATAATTAGACTATCGAAGACAAAGGAAATAAAATGTTAAAATGGAAAAAGCAATTCAAAATGAGTACCTCAGCAACTTGAAGAAAGAGCCATGCTTGCAGCATTGCCACCCCGATTTTGAAGGCACCCGAATGAAGACTTCCTTTCATCAGATGACGTACGGACAGTACGACTGTTACAATAAAAACAAGCTTTAGGAAATAATTCTACTCCTTTTGGGGCCCCAAAACAGGTTCTTGGACAAATGAAGATGATCTTTTTGACAGCTTTCCAACCAAAATCTATTGGGATTTCTGAAAAAAGCAGTTGGACATGTACCTTTCCCATTTTAGTTTTTGTCATTTAGGGAAAAGACTGCCTGAATGTTATATCAAACAGGTGGGTGGTGCCCAGAAACCTTCTAACCCAGGGGGTCTCTCTGCTTCTACCTCTTCTCTATCCATCTCTTCCTTTGTTCACCACCTCTCACGCTTCCTTCACTACCTCCTCCCCATCTCTTGTCTATCTCCCTGCCCTGCCGATCTCTCTCCAATTTCTCTCCTTTCCAGATTTCCCACATAAAATTGTTCAAAAAGTTTCAAGATAAAATACGGAGATCAGTATTGGTAAGTAAAAGAGAAATATTCTAATCATCATTTCCAAGTGGCAAGGGATAAGGACTTATGGAGCACTGGTCGAATGCAATGCAAAAAGATCAAAGAATGTATATGTCTGAAAAGAACGGAGATTACTACTGGGAAATTACTTCATTACTCTCAAATCCTACCCACTGAATATTGATAAATATCATATTTGAAGAAATTTTTAAAAAGTAAAAAGTAAAAAACTATAAAAAAGACTATAAATGCAAAATTTTAAAAAAAAGATGTGTTTTGTTGAACTTTAAAAGCTTTTGAAGAACACAAATATGGAACAAAACAGACAACATAATTTCAGACAAAAATTTAGTATTCTCAAAGGCTTTGGCTCGATAAACCTTTCTACTGCAGGCCTTGATAGGATCAACATTGAAAATGTTAAGAAAAAGGCATCTTCAGTATGACTTGGTACATTTAAAAACAAAACGTGTCCTTTGCTGCTATGAAGTGTTTGATCCCATGCAAAATTATTTCTCCCTCTTCTGCCTCTTTTCCCGTACCATAAAGCATTTCTCCTCAAAACACGATCAGTCTGAAAAATTTCCAAATCTAGCTTTGAAAATTCAGTCACCAATAAGTTTGATTTAGTTGTTTAAAACACGGCATCAGGTCTGAAGGTTATATTGTCCTCGGAATACAGTGCAAATACATCATAAGGTAAACAAATTAATAATGTTCTGCAAGTAATTTATTGAAATAAACCATTGTTTCAAAGGGGGCACTTAATACATATTAGCACCACAAATGGATCCAATTATTATCAAATCGAATTTAAATTGGAGGAAGACTGACATGCTTTTGATTTTAAAAGGCTGATATTTCTACAATAGAAACAAGTTATACATATCTATAGCTTCCTTAAAAACAAGCTAATGGGAAGATGTGATAATAATTTTAACAAGCAGACAAATACTTTCAATCTTTTTCAATGATCTAGAAAATTATATCTTCAAAATTAAAACCATGTTGACTACCTCAAATGGACATAAGCAAATCTATTTAACCCTAATCATTCAATCATCTAGCGTAAGATTTTTCAATCTTGTCTCTTATTTATTTCATGTATTTGAAGTTGGAAGGAATTATATACAACAACATACTGTAAGACTCACAGCAATGCAAGTATGCACACGTTCCCAAAATTCTCGAGGAGCTATAAATTATCAGGTAGCAGCAACGTTACGATAAAAAAAATTCACCTTTTGGTTACTGCACTCACCTGACGATTTGTACTTGTGTTGGCGTGAAGTCATTAGGTCACCTATACACAGGGTTTGTAGCTGCACATTTTTAGTGGGTGGGTTGTTATCTGTGCAAATTTGACCATATTTATGTTTTGCCCTAAAAATTGTCAGTTAATTTGCATAAAATGATCCAAATGTCAATTTTGTCTTTGAGGAGTGGGTTTTAGAGTTAATTGGTTTTTGTTTAGGGTGGGCTCTCTGAAGCTGAGTGGGGCCCTCTACAGCACCACCACCTCACACTGTAGCTACATTCCTGCATAACAAACCTCTGGGGATCGCTACTAAGGCAATACTATATATCAGAAAATATAGTAAGAAGATTGCACAAGGGGTAGGGGTATGAACACTATGGAAAATTGGACCTTGTCTTCACCGCACCATATACATCCAATTCCCTTTTTGGGGAAGGTCTGCCAGCCTTATCTCCGCTATGTCGGTCCACTGCCCAATATGTTTACATATGGATTCAACGTTTTAAGCCTGTTACATGTAGGAATGTTTACTTGTAATATTTTTTATACATATTCCAAATGTTATGGTGCCCTTGAATAACTACATACAGCTTACTGCAACTTATTCTAGTAGTTGATATGTAGTCAAGTGTTAGGCCATTAATTTCCAGAATAACAATGGAGTGTCAACTTTAATATCAGACACAAGGTTACTATAACAATGTTTCCAGTTCACCTTGTCATAATGCTTTGCTGCATCACCTCTTTGGCTAGGTCCAAATGCTTATAAGTCCCAAGTAACAGATATCAAATTATTGCAATAAAATGTACATAACTGCTTAAATTATAGTAATAGAGCTGACTTACACAATCCTTGGGCCTTCTGTACATGAGATTATGTTAACTGAGTTTGACCTGCTTCCCACAAATACGCATGCATAACAAATTCACTTGGATGATATATACCTTCATCACAAGCTTCCAAATCAAGTTCTAAAATTAATCTTTTATTTTCTTTGATTCATGGCCAGGTTAAATGGTCATTCCTGTTAAGATTACACTGGATACTTAAACGATGGTGACCCTATCACAGTCCGATTTTCATCATATGTCTCCTTCTACCACATATAAAACCACATCAGACCAAAAATGTCTGAGTAAACTTGAGTTGAAATCACACTCAAGTTTTTGAAGCAGAGAAGCAAAAGTTGATCAATTGACCATAGACAGGTGTGTGTCAATAAATATGGTATACCAAACTTTTCCTGGGCCTAAATTTTACTGGGTAATGATAAAATATTAACTTCTTCTGAGCCCCAAATCAACTTGATGGAACTAAAGTAGGGGACGAGGTTGTGGATCAGGTCACCCACCTTTAATTGCTCATGTTATGTCACAGATCCCTCAACATTAACGAAGATCGCATCACCCTTCGTGGCGGATCCAGATTTGACAACTTCAAAATTACCGGGGTGGGCTGAAAGCTGAACCTTTGTCCAAAAGCTTCCAAAATGGGCTGATTTTGCAAGATTTTGCTAATTACCGGGGGGCGCGCGCCCCTCCTGAAGCCCTTTGGTATTATGCCTCTCATATTCAATATAGCTCATGATTCACCGAAAAAGAAGTCAAAATATTTGAAAATTACAGGAGTAACTTCAGTAAAGTGAGCAAGTCTGTAGAATCCCCACAAGTTTTTTTTCCAAATGGCAAAATGCCAACGGGGATGAAAAACATCTCTATCAAAGATATAAATCTCATTCAATTCTTTTTTGCATAAATGTGTCGTATGACGTAATGACGAAAATAGGTTGATTTTTTTTTTCTTTATTTGGTTGTCTTTCAGCCTCATGTTTTTGGTAGTATTTTGTTTACAGACATGGAAAATCTTATTTTTGATTAGTTTTTGATTTTCTCATTAAGCCCAATTCACGGATAGTGCCTTTAAGTGCTTTCAATCTGGGCAGCATTATCCTGCACTGTTTCATTCCTTATAAACTTACCTAATTCTTATTAAATTTTACTTATGTAGCTCTAATTATGAGTCAAATTTACCCCTTTTTCATTCCTTTAGCTTTCAGATCCACATTTTTTTCAATCTTCTTTGTTTTAGATGTCTATAAGCATTCCATTGATTTTTACTAATTCATAGAAAACATACCTGAAATAGACACGTCACATCCGGTATCACAGACACTTGAAAATGTTTGAAGTGGTTGATTGTGTTAGTATGATTGATGATACCAAGCCGTTTTCAGTATCAACTAATGACATCTCTTCGCAGGTGTTAGTAATGATGTTTTGACTTATCGTAGTGATGTGCCAGATCACTGCAGCTTTGCTCCTGCGTTGTGTAACGGTTCGATCAAGTTCTTGACATAGAAAGATTTGTGTACCATATAGCACTGATTGGCTGAACAGGTCTTCTGAGATACCCTGTAAATCAACAAGCAGAACTTAAAATTAAACGCCTGCATATTATGTCCTCCCGCTGTCACACATGACATGACCACCAAAATGACCTGTGACCTATACCATGTTGATATAGTTCCATACTAACTATAACCCCCCCCAATGTCTCTTTGAAGTTCATCCAATATAAACCTACAATGACTGAAACGGCAGGGTTAACATTTTGCACATACATCTTCAGACTCTATCCATACACTGTTTCATTCATAGTCCCCTTCAAGGTGTGTGTTTTTTTTAAATGTAGGCTTTGATTTTTCTTGTTCACTACATTTTTTATTATTTTTATATTTTTTTATTATTAATCACATTATGGCTTGTGTTCTGTTATATGTGTTATATATGCTGTTTAGTTGTATGAGTTCCCATTCATTTTTCACTTTTTTCTCTTTCTCACGTTTCTCATTCCCAAGTTTCTTTGCCCCATCCTTTTGACATTATGTCTTTCCTCCTATACTCTTTCATCCCATTGTTTCTCTTTCAGCTTTACCCCTGTCCCTGCCCCGCTGATTTCCTGGTCTTTATCACCCACCCCGTGTTCATTAAACTCTTATTGTTCTATTTTCAAGCAGCTCTCCTAGTCCCTTTGTCATCACTCATCGTCCTCCACTTCTCCATGCCTCACTGATTTCTTGGTTCTCGTCACATATCTTTGTTAATTTATTTCCATTGTTTTTTCTCTTTTTTCAGCTTTCCTCAGTTTCCTTTAACCCATCATCCCTCCCACCTACGTCCTTTTGTTCCTTGGTGTAATATATGGTTTGGTTAATCGGTTGTTGTCAGTTTGCCTTTGAAGAATAGCCTTCTATATCGACGTCAGGCCGCACCACTCTAGTATACAATAATAAACATACGGTAGTACATAATAATAACAATAATACAACCATTCTGTATAGCGCATTACACACAGTCTCAATGCGCTGATTGCCAATTATTATTACGCGTCCCGTCAGGAAATCGTACAATCAGCTTCGTCTTCATCTAGGGCAGCTGGCTAGTGACAACCTACCAAGCACTAAATTGTAATATTCACCCTAATAGCTCCCAAATTGTCGCCTGGGTCGACGAAGTCATTAAAGACTAATTATCTTGCCCAAGAACAAACAACACATGGCACCGCAGTGGGCTCGATCTCATTGTCTTATGATCACGATTCCTGCACTTTTCCCACAGGACCACACATGCTCTCCATCTATCATACCACGTCATTTCATAGTCCCCTTCCAAAATTGTGGGACCATTTAACACTAACAAACAATACAGTAGTACAGAAAGAGACACACAAACTAAACAACCTTAACCTAAACAGGACTCCTGACATCTAGGCCTTATTCTTCTACTCTAATGCTTGGACTAGACCTCTTGAGCACCGGAATAGGCAGTGACTATGATTTGCAATGCCTAAAGCAGCAAGAAGGTTTCTGTGCTAGACTTGATCAGTTCTGGGACAGATAGTTTCAAAACAATGCCCAAAAGATAAAGTTGCTAGCATAATTTTCCAGTCCACTTGCTGATGCTTGTAACATCAAATAACACATGATCATGAACACACATTTGCTTAAGTTATAAAGATTTGAGTCAGGATTATAAGGGGGTTTATAAGATGCCCTAGGAAATAAACATGAAGTGAACGTGCAAGTGTGAAGGTGTTATGACACCACTGTGCCCATTATATCCCATATCACATTAGCAGCATGAATTTTATAAATTCAAACCAGATGTTTTTAATTCATTTTTATAGTTTAGTTTTTTTCCCTTGAAACCAATTGATATGTGCTCATAATTATTTTAGTGGCAGATTCGTCCAGGCTAAAGACCATGTGACCATCGTGTTATTAAATATATATAATGTTTTTTCACACGGTTTCTTTAGACCAGTGTTACCTGCTGAATTGAATCCAGGATGCCAGACGAACAACCTGGAGCAGTTTCAAAGAAGAAACCGCAAATATTCAAAATGGCCACCAAAACACTACAAAATCATATGTTAATTACTCAAAAGTCGTAATTTTTTGGCGGCAGTCAAAACAACCATTGTTGACCAATTAAAGTAAGATCATAACCGCCTAATTAATAGATTTCCATGGCCGCCAGATACACAAAAGCTATGAATTACACTTTGACCGTTTAGAATGGTAACTTGGTAGATATATCAATGCTTTAGCAATCAATAGGATTAATAGAAACCATAGAATAGCTGGCAACAATTTGATAATCAATCAAATCAAAAAAACTATTCAAGATGGCTCCCAATTGGCAAAATTCATTACTACATATATCAGAGCTGCACATGTTGTGTTTCACTATAATCATTCAGTGCCATTAAATATATAACCAATAATCAAAGTGATTGATAATCTGCAAGACTGGCACCCTAGATAGTCGGTCAATATGGCTGCAAATGTCAATCAGTAAAGGTCAGTAATTCATTCACGTAGTAGGCTAAAAGATATATATTTTGGGTTTTTTAGTTATATTATCACTTCCAAAAAAATCCCAGTAAGGCTATTTTATGTGTCTTTGGGTCGTTATTCATCAAATATCCCAATTTGAATGCCAATGGACGCCCAAAAACTGCAAAAAGAAAGAAAACATATATCTCGAGGACTATTGGTGATACGGATTTTTTTCGCCCGTTAGTAAATGTCATTTCCAGCCATATTGGTACCCATCTTAGATGGCATCTTCATGCATCCGATTCCTCTGATACCTAATGATGTGTACAGTGATCTGATGACGTACAAGGGATTACCCAAACATGCAGTCGTAGATTAGACACAGCTATCAATTATAGCTATATTAGTGTATCGGAAGCATCTGGATCCTATAATGAAGGATTTATTAATCACATTTTTTTTAATATTTCTTATGGTTTTAATTAATTCTTGACTGCCAAAACACCAGGATAGATACAAATTACCAACCTGCCAGTCAAAAGTAGTTAACAATCAGGACACTTTATTGTTGTGACGGCCATATTGAATTCATTGGTTATGTGGTTACAGAATCATATGTTAATTGGTCAGAAGGAATGTTTTAACGAGACAGGCTGAAAAATTACAACCTTGTTTTTGTGCTTCTGAACAAGAGAGGAAAGATTTTGTGGTTTTGGTGGCCATTTTGATCTTTGCGTTTCTACAAAAATGCTCAAGGTTGCTATTCTGGCATCCATTCGGATTCAGATCAGCACAAAAAACTGGTCTAGAAAAGAACCGTTGAACCAACACTAATTATATAATAAAACAAGGTTGATATTAGTTATCAATGATTCTGTAGCCTGGACTATATGTGTATAATAGGTCTAGCAGATTATATGGGTCAGCAAAGATATAGTTTGACACATCTGTTGATGTTAGTTAGAGATATCGTGTGAAAAAAAATGAAAATGTGCTTTTAAGGTCATTGACCTTTGATTGGTCATTATACAGGGGCCAAATTTTCAAAGTTGCAATATTGACCAAAATTGGTGTCAAATTGTTGTATGAGCATGCAATCTGGAATGTACATTTCAACCTCTTAGGATCCTGCGTTTTTTTTTTAGGAAGAGACCAGTTGTGCTAAATTCCCATAATAAAAAGTGACAAGACGGTGGGTGGTAACTAACTATACAATGAATTTCTACCACATACCCAAAACATCCTAGATAGTGCAAACATACTTTGTCTGGGTTTGTCATGCCTCGTACCAATAAACATTGACACCAATTGGTGAAGATATATGCATTTTGAAAATTCCCTGACAGGCTCCCTGTACAATGAACCAATCAAAAAGTTCAGTGACCTTTATCAAATTCTACACATGTCTCTCTAACTGAAGCTCACAAAAGCCTAACCATATATTTTCTGATTACTTCCTTATGATGATACGAATCACTGAAAGAGTTTTCAACTAAATCAAACCACTTAATATGACTGATCTCTTAGATTCCAAGGATGGCCACCAAACGGAAACAAACCCCTTGGGACAATAATTTGATAGTGGTGAAATCAATTTTTAAAGAGATGTTGCAGAGATGCCTAAAAAATCAGTTAGAATGTATTTTAAGGGGCGGTACATGGGAACTCATCTCATGCTGCTAGACTAGGTATTGTTAGTGAGGGCTTCAGTATTAGCAAAATTTACCGGCTTTTTAGTAGTAAAATCCTGAAAATTACCTTTGGTACGAGGAAATGTATGTCCTGGTCTCATTGGCCTCCCAGGTAGCCATTCTCCATCATGAAACCTAGATGCATTTAAAGATCAACTCTGCTCTCTTTCAAGCACAATGAATGTCATCTCCTAAAAAAGACCCAAAATATTTCAAACAGGACATAGTTGATATGACCATAGACCTGGATAAGGTGACTTTTCACATGCAA
>JAMKCH010049246.1:0-10321 GCA_023653785.1 Ophioderma brevispina | reverse complement strand
TGACGTTTAACACAAGAACCGAACCTTATGGCATGTTTCCCACCGCTATGCAAACGTTGATCGGTCATAACCTTTGTGGTTTAATATCAGTGAGTACTAGGAGTCAAAAATATTCATGTAATAATACACATTTGTTGATTAAAATTTATGGACAACTTAAAAGTTGGCCTAACAAATTACCTGGATGTCTTTATCCTCATATCAATGTCCTATCCTGTTTTTGGGGTATGTTATTTTTATGTAAAATATATCTCTTGTTCTTTCCAATGGCCTAGACTATCAGTTTAGAGCAAATTTAGAATTTCTATTTTGTGAAAATAGTGGCCAGTGCCGCTTTAAGGACTATTGCCACAAATTAATTATTTTATTTCTGGAGAAAAATTATTGTGCCATATTTTGGAATGTATCCTTCTTGGTCCATATCCTGGTGGGTATGTTATAAAAAATCCATGATCGAACATCAGGAAGGCATTGTATAATATAATTGTGGATAAGCCAGTTTTAACATCATTTACAATAGCTGGTTTAAGATTGATTAACCTTTTTATGGCTTAGGTTACACACCAAATATAACAAATAAACATAATAGGTGACAGATTTTCATATCTAACCATTGTACAATGCCTGACGTTATAATATAGATAATATATATTTATTTTACGACAACTGCAAACCGAGTTATATTAACATTATTGTTTTCTAACTGTTCCTGGCCACTAGGAGGCAAAGATTCTTCTGGTATCAAAATTGCCTGAATGGTGTGGGAATCATATTTCAAAATCCACATCTGGATTTTGAAGCTGTATTGATCGCAATGGCCTTTTTTGGATTTTGAAATGGAAGTACAGCCTTGAACTTCCATGCATACTTTCACTTTTGTTTTTTTTTTTTTTCACTGCTTCTAGTTTGTGGTTGGGGAATCCCACCAGGTTAAAATGAACAGTGAAGGTATGAGCTTGAACCAACACGATGCGGTCATGGGGGGGGGGGGTCCATGCATTTGATGTGTACTTGGGTATATATACTGGAGGAGCACATAGAAATCTGACAGATGAGAAACCTTCCAGCTCACTTTTCCATGACAGTATGACAATTTTGTTCATACTCACCTGACACCATAACTCAAAACTTCTCAACACGGAAAATTTTGAAGTTGGCAGGAGTTCCGTAACCTGACCCATCGCACATACTTTTTCTGACAGATCAACCAGAATTTGTGAAATAGAAAAAACATTGCTTTTCTTCCATGAGGGTTTTCCTGACCGACCCTCAGAATTCAGCCCTTTACCGGAATAAGCACAGTATCACCTTCCCGTAAGGCTTCTGCTAAATTCTGAGTCGTGTCAGGCCAAAGTGGGGTCAGTAATGTACCAACCCCACCACTAGGCTGCCTCCTCCCTGCAGTCCAACTTGGGAGTTTCTCTGTAACGCTGACCCCATCTACACTTTAGGAATTCGGACAACCCTTCAGCCCTGTTTTTATCTATTTTCCAAATTCATTTGTGGGGTCGTAAATGTACCAACCCCGAGTGGTGACTCAAGTGGTACAGTTGACTCAGCTATAATATGATGCACTGGATGATAATGGGGTAAGGAATAAATGGATATTTGTGTTGCTCTCGTATATCATTCTGTAGAGTAAGTGTACCGTATTACCTGAAGTAAGTCCCGTATGCAGAGGTGGAGTGTCGCTGCTTGTGTGTGTGTGGGGGGGGGGGGGGGTGCTGGAAGGACCAGTCACACCCCCACCAAATTCCACAAAATGGTAAAAAGGCCCACACTACTCCCATGGAAAGACTTCCTTAAACCTTCACAGGAACAGTGCGCCTCGTGTGTGTGTTTGTAGATCCATAAAATGCCTTTATTACGCACAGGGCACCCTGTAGAACTCGAAGGATGATGGTACAGGGCGTCTGGATTGGTGGGACGCAAGGTTGGAAGAGTATGTAGCTACCCCCCACTCTTCAGAAGTTCGAACCGACTGGAAAAAACAATAGGGTCTACCGGCGAGTGCAGCGAGCCCAAAAAAAATTTAGGCGCCCCCTCTATTGAGAAATCCTGGATATTCTCCGGCACTTCGCTATTTCACCACATTTCCTCGGAAAATCTCTGAGTCGGCCTATAATACATAATAATAAGAATTAAAACTGAATTTATAAGAGCAAAACACACAAGGTCTTAAGAGGCTGGAACAAGATGGACATAAATACAAAAATCAAGAAATACAATGTACGGAAATTAAGATACAAAAATGGCACCCACACAGACAACTTAATATGAGATGGTAAACAGATAGGATTTCAGATGAGATTAAATTGTTCAACATTAGTGAGTTCTTCAGATGATCAGGCCAATCCATTCCGAGTTGGACAGACCTGTTGAAAAAGCACGGTCACCATAGGAGAGAGTCTTCGTGAGGGAACAGTAAGGAGAGATCTAGATCTGGATCGGAGACAACGGGAAGAGTGTATTAAGTAGCTATAAGGTCTTGAAGAGATACAACGGAGCAAGAACGTTAATGCACTTGTAATTGAGAAGATGATTGTAGTGGCAGCACGATTTAATTGGTAACCAGTGGAGAGATTTGAGGACAGGATCGGAGTTAGTCGTAAAGTAAGTAGTAGTCAAGTAATGTGTCATGGGATTTTTGTGAGAGTGACCAGCCGGGAAGCGAGTATATGAATACGTGGCAATCGTAGCGGAGCTGCGAGTCAGGTTGGGGAAACCAAAAAGGAGACTGTGTCCTGATCTAAGCGACAAGTTACGAAAGCATGACAAGTCTTTTGTTGTTGGTTGATCAAGGTAGGCTGATTAACCAATTTGTGTAGAGAACGAAGCAGAGTGGGAAATGTTGAATGATATGTGTTTATCGAGACTTAGGTCAGATTCAAAGAGCCACCAAGGGTTTTGCAATGTCTGCGCACACTAAAACAGTTGCAGTGGTACCACCGATCATCATAGGAGAAAATGGAGAGCATTTTCTAAAACGAGATGAGATGTGACTGTACATTTTTTATCAGGTCGAGTTTTTTTTTTAAATCATTGCTGATGACCAGTTCTTAATGTCATTAATACAAGAGCTTCAAGATTAGATATTGCGGAGGTGCGTTTGTTACTGTTCACAATGACATACATTGGAGTATCACAGCATAGATCATTTTAGAAAGACAATAAGAATCAATGATATCAGGTTTGGAGATGAATGCAGGGTTGAAATGAAAGGGCCAAGTACGGAACCTTGGGACGGTTCTTCAGAATGTGAACATGAGATGCAATTCCATTAACCATAACAGACTGAGAACGAGTGGGGAAATAAGCGATTTGAACCAATCTAATGCCAATTTCAGAAAATTCCAAATCGTTTGAAAGTCGTTGAGACAAAAAACATTGTGATTGATCGTATCGAACGCAGCGGAATAGTCAAGAAGGGATAAAGAATGGCCTCCTGGCCTTTGTCCGCCGCGATCAGCCTAACCCTAAACCTGACATCCGGGAGGAAATGCAGGAGTGAGGGAGAGTGGGGGGGAACAAGAAAAGTCGCAAAATTCGGGTGGGATTCGAAACCCATGAGGGCCCTTGGGGCCCAGCCCCATGACCGGAATTGCACGATCCGGCGTGTCGCTGGCCCGGCCGTGATAGTGATTTCGTGCCCAGAGTCTTGGTTTGATGATGTCATGGCTACTTTCTGGACTTAGTGCAGTTTTCTCAATAACAGGGGTTTTGGTGAGGTTAGTTGTGCTAGGGTTAGGCCCCACCCAAAAAAGTGTCTTGCATAAAGTGAGCAAAAACCTATGTGCTATGCTTTTTTGTACAACTAAAGGCTACAGTGCTATGCAGACTTTTTTTTTTTTCCTGTTATGGCCCATATGCAAGTGTCTTTGTCAAATGGAACTGCGAATTTAGGTGTGCAATACTTAATCATTATCGTCTACATCTATTTTATGTGATGATTTTAGTATTTTTAATTGTGAGTACTGAATAAATATGAAATGAAATATGATGTGCTATTCAGGAAATTCTTTGTATAATTGTATTGGCCCACACATTTTGTTTATTTCTTTTGGGAGGGCCACTTGTCTTGAAGTTTTTTTCTGTGAGCTATGATATAAACCCCGAATTGGGCCTACTACCACAGGGGCACCGTTTTCATTCATTCAAGATGTATTTTTAAAAAGTATCGCAATCACAGCGGCCCTCATGCAGGTCATGAGCGAATATTTAAAATCAAAAGGTGGTATGTATTATTAATTGCAAATTAGTTATGCAGCCAAAAGTGACTCCACATACTTAAAGCTGGGTACACAGTGAGTAAACTTTTTTTGTGTTTCTGTTTTTTCTTGGCCTTATAGGTTTGATGGCCGTGCGGAGCCATGAGCTATATATTATGGCTGTCACTATAACTGCATTGAATGAATGATGGTTATTGACTGAGTTCAAATTGGGCTTAAATGACTATTGATATCCCGTAAACAGCATTGTCTGCTTTGACCTCAAATGAATGGGCATTCGATATTGTTACCATTGATGCATATTTCACAAATTCCCTCTTTTCCAAAGTTTACAAAATTGAAAGTTCAGTCACAATACAACAAACAGGAAAATGAGTATTTGTGTGTGGTGATCCACCTACCTAGCCCATCTACACGGGTTCGCAAGCACAAGGGGGTATACTAATATAATAGAATCCTTGTAGAAATTCCAGGTCAGTGCATGGCTTCATTAGCTTTGTCTGTCCACTGTTGGACGAAGCCTCAATATGTTTCCATGCTGGATTTCGGCCTACCCTTCCATGCTGGCCTAGTGCGGGTTGGAAGGGACCCTGGTACTTATAAGAGTAATGTGTTCAGGTAACAGACCTGGGATGGCAGGGCTAGAATTTCGGCGAGAATCCAAGAATCAATTCTCGCAAACTGCATGATTTGCGAGAATCAATGTTGATTCTCGTAAACTTCAGGAATTAGCACAGTAGCGAATTAGATGATTCCCACAAAATTTGTTTGGGGGAATCAAGACTGATTCTCGCACACAGCGACAAATTCTACCCCTGGATGGTCCCCTATCTTTTCGATAAGGTCTGCAACTTTTTACGTGCTCAGGAATGACTCTCCTGATACACGGGACCAACAGCTTTACATGACTCTCTGAACCATGAGGAGCCTGACACCCATTGCAGGCGTGTGATTGAGTTTTGTGGAAAAATCCTGAATTTAGTAAAAAATCCTGAAAAACAGCGTAAAATCGACCTAAAATGCTTAAAATCTGCCTGAAATTAAATAAAGTTGCGGAAATTTTGAACATAAAAAATCCTGAATCAGGAAAAATCCTGAAGAAAAATCCTGAAGAATCACACCCTGCCATTGGATACACCTGCACATTCTGTACATTTTTACGCAATGGGTGGGAGCGGGGAGTAATTCCTTAAACACTGTTGCGCGACCTTATTGGAACTATTTGCATATGACCAAGAAACCTGACCCTTGCGGGGCCAAACCAGGGCCGCTTCGAATCTCTTCTTTCGCCCTCCTTCAATTTGTTGGCAAATCATCATACTTAGAGCTTGGTAATTTTATTTGGTGTTTACTCGGATAAATATGATTCAGACGCCATTTGAATGGGATAATGTGACATACTATACACAACTGTAATAAAATCCACAAATTTTGAAATGTGGGGTTGGTACATTAGCTCAATATAATAGTCAAAACAACAACAGTGACAGCAAATATAAAAGATAGGGTCTTACTATGAGTTCCCTGACCCCGCCGGGCGTTCTAGAATTTGGCCATCTATCAGCTAGCTAGCAGACAAACAGATTTGTAATCTCATGTAAGCATGTGGCATATTTGGGTGCTTTTCGGGCAGTCACCACTATCAAGCGATTCCCTTATCTTCAAATGTAAAACATCGCGCCCCCTTTTTCATCAAGCCCATTTTTGCAACTGTTTTGTAAATGGAAGTTTGTTGTAGTAAAGACCCCTGTAGTGGGTAGTGTAACACTACTGCATTTGTCAGAATTGACATATTATGCTTTTTTTATAAAAGTCCGGATCCTACTTTTATTAGGTTAGAAATGTCTGTTTTTCACAAAAACAGTAATGTGTTGGATATGAAACTAACACTGGCATTGAGCCCAAAATGGGCATTGTGAACTTTGTAAAACCAGAGCATCAATTGTGCAGAAGCCTATCAAGTGAGGGTATTCAAAGAGGACAATGTTTTTGTGACAACCTTACTTTACGTACCATGGGAAATAGTATGATAACAAATTACTGTTAAAAAATTTTGGTAATTAGAGAACAACAACGGTGGGTTCGCAAAACACACGTCTTGCCCCTTTGTTATCACAACAATATGTAACATTGTATGATGGGGTTCAAAGGTCTATAGGGTCATGGTGTCATTCTCTGAACACACCCCATGATCAGTGGCTTTTCTGACAAACTAGGCTGGCATCAGCCCAATTGTTTAGGCAGAAGAGAACAAATTATCTAAGTGTACAAAAAACTGTCAAAATGCCCCCTTTAATTGGCAAGCACATGAGCCTTTGACCCAATCTCAGCTATGAGTTGCTATATGCTCATCCACCAGGACACAGTCTCAGTTGTGTTGTACATTGAACATAAATTGACCATGACTGAACTTGTGTGTCTGGGTCATCATATCTCACCCGCAAAAACCATAACTACATTGGTGAATGAAAGGCTACTGAACTGTGCCAAGGGAAATGAGGTTTTACTAGCTTATGTGTCTGTTTAACACCCCATATATGGGGGTGCAACCGCTGACTCGTGACCCATAAATATGGGTCACAAGTCAGCGGTTGAGTGAATCTTCTAGCTGAATTTGGTTTCATGTCATGTGACCTTTGAATCCAATCTGTTAAAACTGATATGGATTTTGGGGCAGTGGATCTTCTGACCAAGAGTGGTGATTATAGCAATTTCTCTGTGACACAAAAACAATTAATAGATGATTCAAAGAAGCCCCTTAAAGCCAGTGTATAAAGTCTTGTGCATTCCTGTTTTGTGGGTGTGTGTGTTGGGGGGGGGGTTCCACATGGACCCCCCTGAAAACCACTTTGGCAATGGAATTTTTAAAACCAAACTCTGGTTACTGATGGGGTAAATCAGCAACACAACCACATAACAGGAAAAAAAAAAAAATGAGTAATCCGTTGTACGGATTCAAAATAGCGTCCAAAAACCGATTTCTGCAACGCGCACCCAAATCTCCCACCAAAAAAAAAAAGAAACACCACTTTCCGAAGGACCCTTTTCATAAAATTGGTTTTCATAATAGGAACTCAAATATTACATGCTGATTTTTTTTTAAAGTACTCGAGTACGATTTTAAGGGCCAAAACAAATTTGAATAGTGCCACCAAACATTAGCATAATAACCCAGGCCGATTTGAATTTTTGCCACCAAAATATGCGCAACTGATATTTAGGGCAAATTACATAACAAATTTGGGCAAAATGATTGACCCTTCTTTAAAAAAGGCACACAAAAAACAAAAATGTTGGGGTCCACGTGGATGCCCCCATACACTTAAGTTGTTAATTGGCCCAATCTGTGTACACTAGAGCTGGTACGGTTTGTGGTTTTTCTTTGTCGGACAGTTGGTTCATCATAAACCCGATGGGCGACAATGTCGACAATTCAATCTTTTTGAAGCAATTCTCAATTTGTTTATTACATACTTATAGCACACAAAGGTTTAGATTGAGCACCTGTATGGAAAACCAATAAATTAACCTCATCACTTTGACTCTTTCAAACTCCACACTTACTAGCCCGGGCCCCCCATTGGGAGGTTCGTTGAACAATTTCTAATTTACGCAAAAGTGGACCAACTTGCTGGAGTTCATTGGGTTGTGATTAATGATATATGTAACAAAACTATTTTCACACTATTTGTCTAGAACCTTCCTAGTGAAACAGGTTATTGGGTGTGAGAGTAGAAAGTATGGTTTAATTTCAAGATTCCAAAGTCAATAGGCAGTTGAATTACTTATTTTGATTGCTGGAATAGAACGGTTACACCCCAAGTGATACGGCTCTTCCATGAATATTTCATTGTCGCCATTTCCATGGTTGTCGGCCCATGCCAGGAGAAGAAGTGCATGGTAGCCAACCTGGTCGACAACAGCCTTGTTGATACCAGCCCTAGTGAACAACCTATATGAACCGTGGACCAAGGGGTCCTCTGACCTTATTTGGTTGAAAACAATGGGCTCAAGAGCTTGGGGCAGGAGAGAAACAAATTTACAACATTTTTAAAATTAATTACTAAAAATAGCAAATGGTCTATTGAAAGTCATAGGAAACTTCACAAATGTCTAAAAAAACATTAACCCTAAGTCATTACTCTTGCTTATAATTATATAGGTTTATTCTGTCAAGGACAAAGGATCACTTTTCAAAAGTCCACTAAATAGTTAATTAGCTAATTATCTACATAGTAATTTGATTAGCTAAATTAGCTAATATGTTCTGCATGCATGCAATACATGGCATACCTTTGCACAACGCATGCATGCATGCACACACACATACATACTTAAATACAAATAAATAATTAAAAAAAAAAAAAAAAAAAAAAAACATACAAATTGTTATCTTGGGCTTGCTTGAGCAAACATTTCAATTGATTTAATCTATTTTGACATTTGTTTACAAACACACACACCATTAGATCCTTACACACACACATACACACACAAATTACATACACACACACACTTACAAATTGCTTTATTGGTCTTGCTGTGAGCAAACAGATTTTGTTCAATTGTTATTCTTATTTTGACCTTTGTGTACAATACAACACACACACCACCTTGTAGGAACCACACATACACACATGATGAAGCCAAAGAGACGGGGCACAGACCAGGCATAGATAGGACACAAATTACACGGACAGACACATTAAACACACACACACACACACACACACGAAATTCAACATTTATTTTAAATGGGGGGCAGGAAGGTTTGGCGCCGCGTTTTTCAAAAATTTTTTCCCTCGCCTTTCACAATAGGTCTCGGTGGTTCGATTCCCGGCAGGCGCTCGTTCTCGGTGGCTTTATGTGAATTTGGTTTCTCGATCCATGACTCGTTCCCGAGGTTTTCTCCGGCTTCTCCGGTTTCCTCCTGCTTCTAAAATCGAGCTTCTGCATAAATCTGTTATGGTATTATGGTTTTTCTGCTGTGCTGAGCGCCTTTCATGGAGACGAACACAGCGCATTGATCACGTTACGGGGATCTGTCGGAGTTTTTAAAAAATACCAATTTTATTATTATTATTAAATTGAGAAAGAACTTAATTGGGATTTTTACAAGGGTAGAGGAATATTATACTATGAGCAGTCACTTAGTGTCAAATTCTATTGATAGGGGTGCATGCACGGGTTATTATAGAAAATACACACGTTTACATTCTGGATGATTTGAAATATATAAAACATTTTTTTAAATACTCATGTACAGAAATGTGTTTGTTACCTTATATAATGCTAAATATCATCTTAAAAATACGAGTACTAGCATGTACTACTGAATATAGTCTAGCGTACAACTGACAGAGGGGTACTGAATGTGTTACACCAAACAGGACATGGGTTGTTGTCCTTGCCTAAGTCTGTGACCCTAGCTTAAACATGCCAGACACACTGACAAACACAACTCTAAGGTCAACATTTAGACCGCAAAATGCATAAGGCTAGCATTAGTAACATATAACAGCTGGAACAAGTGATTGTGCTTGCAAAAAAATGCATACTAATTGTCACATTGGAAATCAGGGCACAAAATACAAAATCGTACCACAAAAAAACCAATTTGAACTCAAAATTTCAAAAATTTGTAACATAAGGAAAAGACTCGCAATTTAAATACTTGCATTAAAGGTGATTTTCACAAGAATTGAACAAGATACAAAGACTAGTTCGATTTGAGTGGGCTTGCCTCTTCGGACAGAAAATCTTTTCTACCTTGATGGGAAAGCCTATCTGATTGATTAGGCTGAAAATGATGATTGTGGCTAAATGATAAAGCACACTAAACCTATCTTTACAGTAAATGATAACTTGCAATCATCCATAATTCCTATATGGTGTTAGCTTGTTAACTGAAGATTCCCGCTTAAGGTAGCTATAGGTGCCATTATTGAGAAACCAATGAAAGATTATGATTTTGTCAGATACACATATATAGGATATCCATACTTTGCCCACACAATGACCCTACACAAGATATCATGTGCATCACTCCCACCTTCTATTTGAAAGTATAAATGTGCAGGCTTGTTGATTTT
>JAMKCH010049245.1:0-10937 GCA_023653785.1 Ophioderma brevispina | reverse complement strand
AATTGTCTAGTGCTGTCATTCACTTCCAATTTCTGTCTTTTTACTCTGGTTGTACTTTCTTCCTTGGAATTTGACTGTCGGCTGTCTTTGTCCAATGTAATTGTATCGCTATTGTCTGTCCTGTCTTTTTGTCTTTATTTTAATCTCTTTTTTTGCTGTATTTGTCGTGTAACACGTAAAGTTAGGTGAGTTACTGCATTTTAACGTTAGCGGTTTAGCAGTGACCTCGTTCATCACTATTTCTAATTTAATTAATCCTATAATGATAACTCTTGATTTCTACTTTGAAATCCCATTGTTATTTGTACTGAATTTCATATCTGTTATTCAGTTTGATGTGATGATGTGATGAACAAAAATAAATTTGATGATGATTGATTGAAATAGTGACCGTGTGTCCACAAAAAAAAAAACCGCAACATGGTGACAGAAGCCATAAGTTTTGAACAAAAGCACGTGCCTACGAATTCTTTGTTGTAAGGTAAGATGGATTGTAGCTAATGTCTCTGAAAAGTCCATAAAGGTAGAGTCAATATTTTTTAAGATATGACCCCAGGAGTCAAGTAACCCAAAATTGAGCGGCAGAACTACAAATACGAACTGGACGTTTTGAGCCCAGAACAACCAAGAATAGGAATCTATAAAGTCCACTCTGGTCCAACCACATTTTCCCTTTTTTAAGGACAGCTACTGAAAAAAGATTAAACATTATGACTTATATTACATTGGTAATGACAGCTCAATAAAACAGCATTTAAACCACACTTAAAAGATAAAAATTAGGAATGTATGATCAACCAAAACTCTTTCGTATAGCTTCGTATGTCACAAATTAGACAGGCTTGGATTAGATTAGAGCTATCAGTCATAATCATTTTGTGACCGGCACACAAGAGGTTATCTAACCCAAAATTTAATGACAGAATGAATATACTGATATTGTTATGAGTTGAAAAACAATTGTTTGTGTTGAAAACAATTTTGAAAACTTATTTCAGTAACAAGCAAGTTGCGGCCAAACGCATTTATCATAGTATGTAATGTAGTTTGTCTATGACCAGTCTCTGCTATGACTTAGTGTAGTGTTATATGAATGCTGGACAAGTCGCACCCTTCCAATCTCACACCCTGCAATCTCGCACCCCAAAACGTATATGCCCTGCAAATCGCCCCCAAAACGTATATGCTGCCAAGTCGCCCCCAACCCAGAAAAAGTGTTTGCCCGCCACCGCTCGCCCCCCCCTAGATATTGTATGGTTATAGTATTTTTGAAAAAAATAAAAGGAGATTTAGCGATAGCAATTAACCAAGCAAAGTTAGTTATTTACTAAAATTAGATTGAGCAGGAATCAGTAATATCTCTCTAAATGCAAAAGAGTGAATTTCACTTCTTTTGAGTGACTACAGGGCCCCACTACCAAAAAGAGTGAAATTTCATACATAAAAAGACACTTGTTTGGCAAATTTGATACTTGATAATTGACAAAAATGATATCATTTTATCATTTGGTAAATTATCAAGAGTAAAATTTGGCCCAAAAAGTATTCTTTGAAGGCTGTGAAATTTCACTCTTTTAGAGTGGGCCTGTAGTCACTCCAAAGCGTGAAAATCACTCTTTGCATTTAGAGGTTGTACCAGAATCTAAAATTTTTCCTCTTTAGTTGGGGAATTAGAAAAAAAAAAAAGTTATTTATTGGCGAAAAAATTAAAGGACGGAAATACATGTAGGCAACCCCTAACTGTCGTAAAAAACGCAGTTGAGAGTTAAGTTTGAGAGTTAAGCAAAACTAACGATGGGGTTTGTTTAAGAGTCTCTCAGATCCAAACAAAGCGGCCGTTGAGAGTCGCTCAAATCCAACAATTTTTCCCGTTTGAGAGGCTCTCCTATCGAGGAAAATGTTGGCTTGAGAGTGGGTCAAAGAAATGGCTGAATGGATTTACCCAGGGATTTCATCGATTAATATCCACATCCGCGAAGAAGTTCATCGCGTTACAATGCCTCGCAAGCTTAGTATTGTCTCCAGCCGAGTCGATACACTTATGGTTTGTATGCGAGATCGTTGAATCCCATTCGTTTCCACAGTTAGATTATAGAATATAGGGATAATAAATGAATTGTAACAGATGAAAAGAAACGGTACTTCATTTTTGGTGGCGAGGATTTCGATGTATGTTGTACTGTTTTAGAATATAAGATACAATGAGCATGTCTCGAGGCCTACACAATAAATACTGACATCAATTACCAATTCCCAACTTCCCTGCCAATACGAAAGAAGTTAATTTATGTTTTTTGTAATTAAATTATTGGGTTGTCATGATTTTGTTTTTTACCTAGACTATTGTTGTATGCACCGCTTGGGCACTGGTGTTTTAAAAAGTGTAAAACCCAACGACAGCAGAGAAAACGTATTACATATTCTTTTCTGTTTATGTATTATGTTTTTGCAATTCGATACGAAATTAATGCTGTATTATACTGTCTTCGTGTCCTTACCAAAAATATGCAGATGAACTAATTGATTATCTAAATGACAACCAAATTGGTTTACTTTTATAGATTTTTCGTGCTTAACTATTAATTTAGCTAATAGTTAATCATAAATTATTACAAAAACGACTGTAAAATAGACTATCTCTGATTCCCGAAAGAAAATGAACATAACACGCCTAAAAGTGTTCAAATGACGGGATCAATATGTTGTTCCCATTTATGAATGGGGATTTACTCTTTTAACAATTATATCACAATTACCTTAAAGCCACTATCAGCGATATCTTACAATATGCTAACAAAATTGCGGCCCCGTATCTTTCATCAAAAGTCATTTTTTTGCATATGTATGGAAATTGTTGTAGTAAATACCCCTGTAAGTGGCTAAGCGTAACACGCCGTTATCCCGATCCCGACTTTTCCTTTTATTAATAAACAAAAATAAAAATCATAATTTCTTTAGAAAAGTAGGAAGTGTGTACGCTTAGGCAACTGGTACAGGGTATGTACTACAACCCAATTTCAATTTCCAATTTAAATTGTGAAGATATCACTGATAGTGGCTTAGTAATTGTGATATAATGATAAATAAGTAAACCCAGTTGGAACAAACATAGATAGCTCCGTCAATTTGAACAATTTGAGGTCGTGTTATTATTCCATTTCGGGAATATGATATGCTATTTTACAGGCGTTTTGTAATAATGAGGATTAAAAATTAAGCTAAATTAAATATCTAAGCCACGAAAAATCTATAAAAAAAAACTAATTAATGTGTCATGGAGATAATCAATTTAGCTCATCTAATATTGTTGGTAAGGAACGAGACAGTAACAACAGGATATTTCGTTATCGACTTGCACAAAAAAGAATACATAAACAGAAAGAATATGTAATACGTTTAACTGTCGGTTGGTTTTACACTTTTAACACAGTGGCCACCAGCGAGTGGTGCATCCAACAATAGGCTAGGTAATAAAAACAAAATCATGACAACACAATAATTTAAAAATAAAAACAAAAAAACATAACTTCTTCGTATTGGCAGGGAAGGTGATGATGTCCTATTTATTGGTGTCAGTTTCATGGTTCGCTCCTTTGGAACCGGGTCATTGCAAACTATGCTGTTGACCCCTGGGTTGTTTAAAATCTGTTCACGAGAACAGGGACTGGTTAACAAAAACGGGGTAAAAATCTGTTCACGAGAACAGGACTGGGGTTAACAAAAAAAACCGTGTGTGTGTTTGTTGTGTGTGTTACTGATGCTTGCCCAAACGCGCTGCCAACGCGCTCAGTTATTATTGTTGCTATTGCATTAGATATATGGGAAAACTGGGAGTCGGACAGGTTAGGACCACAGCGCAGTGGGGCCCTCTTCAGTCCCTTCGGTCTGAACATCGGAATCGTAACGTGTGTCAGGCCGCTCCTTCATTCTCCCATACATTCGATGCATAAACAGTGTTGGTGCGTTTGTTACTGATGCTGCCACACCGCGCTGCCACCGCGCATCAGTATCTTCTTAGTGCTTATGCATTAGATATATGGGAAACTCGGGCGCGTCGGACAGGTTAGAACCCGAGCGACAAAGTGGGTGTACCCTAATTTTCATGACTCCCTTTCACTTATGTGTTTTTTCTGAACACTCTGGAATCGTTCACGTCTGTCAACGGCGTTCCTCTTCCCCATACACTCAATGCATAAAACCGTGTTGTGTGTGTGAGTTATTGTGTGGCTCTCATGCTCATTATACTATAGTTACAGTACATCGATCGCCCAAAAAAATAGTACCGGAGTTTCACGGTTACCTGAGTTTCCCTAATGCTTAATCTACGGGAAAACGAAGGGTTCAAACGAGCTCGCATACAAACACGATAATTGTTTATCGACTAGGCTGGAGACAATACTCTAAGCTTGCGAGTTTCAGTGTAACGCGGATGAAAAACTTCGCGGATGTGGATAATAATCGATGAAATCCCGGGATAAAAATCCATTCAGCCATTTCTTTGAACCACTCTCAAGCCAAATTTCTCAATAGGAGAGACTCTTCAAACGGGAAAATGGAAAATTGTTGGATTTGAGCGACTCTCAAACGGCCGCCCCGATTTGTTGGATCTGAGAGACTCTTTAAAACAAAGCCCATCGTTAGTTGCTTGCTCTCTCAAACTAACTCTCAAACTGCGTTTTTACGCATGTAATTTCCTTTAATATTTTCGCCAATAAATAACTTTTATATTCCCAAACATTAAAAAGGAGAGAAATTTTAAGATCTGGGTAATATGATGATTTCTGCTAATTTTAGAAAATAACTACACTTTGCTTGGGTAATGCTATCGCTAAAACTCCTTTTATTTTTTCAAAAATACTAACCGATACAATACTAAGGGGGGGCGAGGTTGGCAGGGCCAAACACGTTTTTGGGGGGGGCGACTTGGCAAGGCATATACGTTTTGGGAGGCGAATTGGCCAGGCATATACGTTTTGGGGGGCGACGGGAGATTTGCAGGGTGTGAGATTGCAAGGGGGGGACGAGTTGTCATGATACCTTTTAGATCGTCTTGAAAGTTTTTTTGGGCGGGGGTAGCCTGAGGCTACCTGCTCTATTCGCTTGGGTTTTGACCTACTTTCAAATAGCAGTGTTTTCAGAAAATATTCGTGCCGATTATATCCACTAAAATCTACATGTGTGATAGTTTATGAAAGTGTGCAATTTTACGTCATCTGGATATTGTACTCATAAGAAGGCCCAACGGAAAAACCTGAACGTACATTTACAAAAAAGAATTAGTGTTTCAAAGAGTAGAAATACAGGGCAATATCAGTGGAGGTTCCTGAGAAATTTTACAGGATTTGCTGTAACAGCGTCTTTTTTAAATCGTTATGAGTTTGCATTGAATGAAAGGATGCTTAAACGTTGGAGGCACATGTCGTGGGCGATCAATAATAATAATAAAAATTTCTTTAAAAAGGAAAGGGGCGGTCAAGAGGAAATACCATGTAATTGGTATGTTGAAGGTTTTTAGTAAGATGATAATGCTTTATTTTGTAAGGCTTGAGCCATGAGTGCATGGAATGAACGAATTGCTTAAACGTTTGGCACTACATGTAGCAAGTCGTGGGCGATATAATAATATAAATAAAAATCCTTTAAAAAGAGAAATAGCTTGTCAAGAGGAAATATCCATTAATTGGTATGTGAAGGTAGTAGTAGTGATATATTGCTTTATTTTGTAATAATGCTTGAGTCAACGGTTCAGAGGATATAAAATTTTTTTTAAAAAAATAATTATTTCTTTTAGGTAATCAAGGGGACATGCGTGGATCACGAATGCCAGTTAAGGTGAATGTTTCATTTTGTGATGGTATTGAAATAAACACGTTTTCAAAAAATCCTTTCACTATCCAAATGTTGGAGGATTTAATCTTTATGTATATAAGGGAGCCTAGAGGAAACATTCGTGTAGGATTTTGATTGGATCAGCAGCCTTTAATAATGAGGCTCTTATATTTTTAGGAAAACAGAATGGGCTGGATTTGATTGATCAGTCACCTTTATTTAAGTTTTGCATTGACCCTACCGGCCATGTTTACACGCAAAAACCATAGATGACTTTTGATTTTTGGGGTCACCCTGTGACTGAAAACTGTGATAATAACCTAAGGCGGTTGTTTTCTACCTGCATGTCACAACATCAAGTCCATAGGTCAAGGGGATTCAAAAACGCATAGTCGGACAGACAGGTCTCATGTTAGTAGTACTAGTGAATTTTCCCGTGTGTGCCTTTTACTATGTGCACAATTTTTAATAGAATGTGATATTACGAGTAAATACGGTGGAATGTGGAATGAATAGGTAATATGTAATGAAGTAACGAATGTTCTAAGTTGTATATGAATGGCATGCGTGGGCGTGAACATTTTAAATTTGAAAATTTAAGTCTTTGTGGGACACAGAGGTAATTAAAGAAAATGATATGAAGTCATTGGGTTGACAATGTTGCTGAAAGTGGGAGCTTTACATTTTCTTAAAGGGCTTTAAAATAATTATTTAAAACAAAAATGTTAGTGATCACGTTGGTAAGTGTGCCGAATCCTATAACATAATTTACGGTCCGTCGGCATGCAAACAAATTATCTGGAATTGCTTCTTTTCGTTATGCTGGTGTGAGTCTTGCAGTGGTCAACCTTGATGGGTGGATAAGTATAGCGTGATTGTTTTCCCGAATAACGTGTAGTATGTGTATTTGATTGGTCGCATTTTTCCTTTAAAAATAGTAAATGTAATAGATGGATATGAAAACCCTCTATTTACTCTGTGTTAAATTATTTACGTTCAGGTAACCTCGGCTTAAGTGTCCAAAAATGACATAAGTCAACTTGCAAAAACTCCACAAAATGTCATCTTACTAATCCTTCCCATACCTTTACATGGCTATTCCCTTGACTTGCCCTTCCTTTTTAAAGGATTTTTTATTTAATCACCAATAAATTAATGTTTTATCATTAGCAGGTAAATATAATTATGTAAATTCTGTTATTGGACCCAGTAGAACTTGGTCTGCAAGAAATTTGGGCAAGTCAATGTTGATTGCAATCAATATTGTATTTGCCAATTTGTTCTTCATTGCCACCAGTCTTGTGGTTACCAGCTCCTAATTTGTGTATGTTTTAAAATGGTTCCTGCGGGTGTTACTTGATTGTTGGAGGTCATATCTTAAAAACTATTACTCTATCACGTATGATTTTTTCAGGGATGATAGCTAACAGTGCTATCTACATTATCATAAAGAAGAAGTAATCAGGTGTTTTGTTCAAAACTTATTGCGGCTGATGACACCCACAAAGTGTTGCGTTTTTTTTTTTGGACAAACGGTTAGAAAAGACCAGGCCCTGTAGATTTCCCGTCGTGACCAAAGAATTGGAAGGGTCTTGGGGTTTCACTGATCGGATGTGAAGGTTTTTGCACTGGCTGCCGCTCAATGCTTCCTTACGGCAATTTGGGGAAGGGGCAAACAAAGTGGTAACCTGGGGGTAAAAAATTGAGAACTGTCGAAATTGAATGTCAAGGCAATGCAATTTTCAGTCAAGGTCAATTGTTATAATATAAAACCGATTTTAAAGATTTGTAAGTGTCTAATTATATTTTTCGGCTTACAAATTCAATTTTGCAACTTTTAATAGTTCAAATGTGTAGTCTTGACCTTGAAATGCAAAATGGTGGCGTATTTCAGGTTTCAGGTCAAGACCAAATTACAAAATGGATGAATTGTCATGCACGAAAACATTGAACGGCAAGCCAAGTCAAAAACTTCAACATCGCTCCGCGAACCCCAAGACGCCTTCAACTCTTTTTTCCAGAGTTTGGTCCGGATCTACAGGCTGATCTTATACGAAAAGTGAGCATTGCGAAGGCCGGTGTGAAAGAAATTAGTCTATTTAAAGTCCGGCGGGGAGTCATAGCCGGGCTCAGTAGACGATAACGGAATTAAACGTGAAACTATTGGTGCGTGAAGAGTCAACTGAATGAGTGCCCTATTCCTTATCGTTGTAGCCGGATTATGGATTACACCGGACTATAATTACTCTACACCTGGTTCCACACTTTGTGTGAGAAGAGGACCACTCCCAGCCCTGGCAAACTTGCTTGTCGCCATGCCCTCAAAAGTGTTGCATTTGCCTTTACTGGTCAGGGCCCCCCACCTCGAAAGGGATGGCTGGACCCACCCTTGGGTAGCCCTTCTATAGGGATTCTGCCCGGGGATTCTGTACATGCTCTGTGATTGGATCTTTTTTGTCTGAGGTATAAGGGGGGATCAAGAAATTTTAAGACCATAAAAAAAAAGAAAATGAACCTAAAAAGGGGGAGGGGGTCAACACTTTTTTTCATGTCAGAAGCCCCAACTTTTCCACCCTCCCCCCAAAGTATTATGAAAACTCCCTTATGGTCAAACGCGCCCCAGACTCTGGACTGTCGTTTTTCCTTTACTTATTCACTTTCATATACTTGTGAAAATGTGAGGGGGACGGTGTGTGATGGTGTGTGGGTGTGTGTGGGGAGGGGGGAGGGTACGTGAAATGTTTTGACGTGGATATGAATGCCGCCTCGGAACCCCGAAACCTATTTTTACTCTAGTGGGATTTTTCACTGGGGTGGGGGAATAAGCCGCAAACATCGGTCTCATTTTCGCCTTCTGGTATATCAAGACACCTTTTTTCATGCTAATTTTGGTAGTAGCAATGGGGTCGGGTTATTGTTTGTTGTAATTTTCTCAAATTTGTTGGAAAATAGTACAATTCCTCAACTGATGCCAAAATTTGCTCTTAAGTCCAAATTTCAAGTTGTGGTTAAATTTGCGTCAAAATTTGCAACCTCTTTGTATAAGCTAGGGCGGCCCCCGTTTTAGTTAAAATCGGGATATGTGGGTCTTATTCCAGACTCTCGGCGGAGGCATGTCTCTTCCCAAAACAAACAAAAAAACTAACTGAGAACCCCGCCATAGTACAATAAATGCTAACGTACAAGTGAACAAAAATGCATTTTGCATAGTACCTATAGAGTTTGGAGTTGTCATGACGGGCAACTAAACTATCATATCGACGAAAGCTTAGAATCTGGGAATCGATCAGTCTAATTATTATTTATGAACGGAATTCCTCAACAACAGTATAATAAAGGGCTAAAAAACTAGATAAAAATTATGTATGGAACAAGCGCAATTTGCCTATAGAAGAGGATTACAAGTTAAAAAAACTGCAAAAGTAGGCATGGTAAAATTGACGTTACCAAATGAATTTCGCATGTTTTTAGAAAGATAAAGGATTCACACTGTAACAAATCGGGTGTATTCGTGTGAGATTTAGTGTCACAGCAAAACAAGTATGAAGATGAGGAAACTCAGTAGTGTGTACAAATCCCTACCCAAAAATGTGCTTCTTCAAAAAATATCCTTCAAAAACTTGCACATACAACCGCGTTAAGATGTCAACCAAGCTTTATATATAATGCGGATTTGCACGAAAAAGGGTGCTGACGGAATAGAATGGGGTCATTTGTTTGCTGAAACCGGTCCCATTTTCTGCAAAAACATAGAAGTTCTGAGAAAAGTAACGATTTGAGCGGCCATCTTCGGTGCTTAAAATATTAAATACCCCTCCTCATTTGTTAGGCGTTGTTCTGAAATAGTGGGCCTACCGGAAAATCAATTTGTACAATACGATGTACGAATATGCAGTTTAGTGACGCTTTTTGTGGCGCAAAGATTACAACGCAATCCAAAGACGTGCGCGAAGAGTTTCTAGTTTATTAGCTTGTATTCTTTTTCTTAAGTATTTGGCGTGTGTGCATCATTTATTATGGCATTGACGTCAGGAATGAAGGGCATCCGGCCACTTATCTTTTGCTCCAAGTAAACTCTCCACAAAGCGGTTATATTACTGTGAATGTGAGGATCATCCGGCCAGTCCCACCCCCGTTAGCGGGACAAAACCGGATTAAAACTTTGGTTTTACTATGACTACTACCATAGTGGTTTGACTAAATAAAAAGATAAGCCGCGATAATGTGAGAGAATAAACAAATGTGGAAATGTATTTTTTAGCTTATAAATCAAAGATAACTATGTACCTTCCATAAACTAGGCCTACTTTAGTAAGACAAAACCAACACCAAATAGTGAAAACAAATTACGTATTTGTGGAAATTGTCATACCATCTCCCGTTGCAGCGATGACCGACTCAAAATCGCACTAAACAGATGATTGTGGTTACATCAGGACACAGAACAAAGATCAATAATAGTTGTGTTTGAGGTCAAATGATACAGGTCAACGGTGCACAAGATTACGCTTATAAATCTGGGATATTGAAAGGAAAAGGCTTTTTTTTTAAATCTCAAGTCGGAATTTTTGATACGCACGTATAGAAATTAACAGAATCAGATAAGAAGAGTACTGCCTTGTCTTGAATACACGGATTTTAGCCAACCACTGCAGGTTATAGCAATCATAGGCCAGTAACAAAAAAATACAAAATATGATTTTGATGATTTTTTCGATGCTTAGGATCAGCAAATCGTGTGGTTTTAAATTAGGTACAAGTGACTTCCGGCCAGGAAAACCCAAATCCACGTATGTAAGCAAAAAAATCGGCAGTTAGCTAGAACCCAAAAACACAACGTATCGGACGTAGGACAATGGACGTGTCCGTTGTATAAAACAGACGTCAGAAATAGCTGAATGGACGCCGGAATGGACGTCAGAAATAGCGACTGGACGGCCGGAATGGCCGTCAGAAATAGCCGAATAGACGCTGGAATGGACGTCAGAAATGAGCCGAAGGACGTAGGGAACGGGAGTGAGAGAATTTGTCAGTTGATTGGCGTGAAATCATAAAATTCGATCATCCAAATGCGTTTAGTTCATTTTAAGTAATTTTGTAACATTCAG
>JAMKCH010049244.1:0-10712 GCA_023653785.1 Ophioderma brevispina | reverse complement strand
CTAGATATTTTGCTTGCCAAATATTCACCACATGTTTAAGTATGAGAAATTACGAAAAAGTTTAATTTTGTGAATAATGGTCTTCTTATTACAGTGCTTTATAGGTGCATTTGTGGATCCACAGCCAGCATCACAACTTGCCCTAAAAAAGTTTGAAGATTACAACTCCATGCTGACCTTGGTATATAGGCCTACTAGTATGTGCATATCCTGGACTCTTGGAAGGAATACTATGTAATTTTTGTATAGAATTTTCTTTCCACTAAACATACAAGAAATACACAAACACAGTGGCCTTCATCAGCCCAAGAAGGTGGTGGGGGGCGCCCTCCAATTTTGGAAGTGACGTATAGGTAAGGCTGTTAAGCCCTTTTCAGCATCATTGTCACCCAAAGAAGCCATATTTTTTTTTGAAATCTCCCCAAAGACCCATATTTTTTGAAAATATACCCCTGTCACCCAGACCGCCTATTTTGGGTGAAAATTTTCAAAATTTTCACCCAAAGAATCTCTATTTTTTTTTAATTTTTGCAAAAATCTCACCCAAAGACCCCATTTGGGGGGAATTTTTTAAACTAAAAACCCCTATTGGGGTAATTTGGCCCCTGGTTTGGAAGCGCCAGCCTTACAGCCATCCTTCAGTGCTGTAGCCAGGGTGGAACCACCCCCCAAAAATGACAAGGTCCGCTTTATCATACATGTTGAAGGTCCCTTTGCCATGTGAATTTTTTCCGCTTGTCCTAAAAGCTGCTGTTTTAAGTGTTGTGGTTTTATCTTAATAACTATCTTGTCATGCACTGGTCATACTACTCTTGGATAGACATTACTACTATATTATATTATCTGTTTATTTTTTGTGGTCCAATTGTCCAAATTTTCTTATTCTATTCCTCCATAATCCCTTTCCCCCCCCCCCAACACTTCCCCCCCCCCAACAATTTGTTGTCGAAAAAAAGGTCCACTTCTGGCAAATCTGTACTCCCCCAATAAATTCCTGGCTACGGGCCTGCATCCCTTCTCAAATAGACTGCCCCCTGCCCCCCACCCCCGGCATTCAGGGCATATGAACATTTCCCTTATAACATCAACCCACAACCATCAAAATCAACTGAATTTGGAAATACACCTTTTCTTGAGGATCTAATGAACCACATTTAACAAAAGGAGATGCTAGAATCACAACTTGCAACCTTAATTAACTTTATTATCAATTTGTGAAACTATCATGCTGCAAGAATTATGGTAGTTTACAAATTGTGAAAAGCATGCAATTAAAATATTAAGCTTAAGACGTTAAAAAAAAACTTGCAAAGGAATCATTTTATCATGCACATTTTAAATGCTAACAAAACCCCACAAGAAAGCCCATAGCATTAAATCGAAGGAAAGTGTCAAAACATTCAACATCAGTGCAAACCCACACACCTACAAACAAGACAGAGCGTCCCATGTTGGATTTCTGTATGAAATATTTCGAAAATCAGTCACATACAACAATTTAAGATGTTAGCTTTGGCCTTACTCTGTCAATATTTCATCACTTCAACGAATTTCATCCAATACGGACCTGGTACAAATGACTTAATTATTCTAGAGTGGTATCTCAAATTGTCATGCCTGTCACGCTGGCGGTGCAATGAGCCTGATTGAGTCACATGATCATCCCAACGAGACCATAAGCTCAGGATGCTCAGGTGTTGCCCCTTCCCTCTTGAATGGCCTGGTGATGCAGCCATGTATGCCTCAATCACCCAGTCACGGATTCAACCTGTTAATGGTTGAAAAGTTGGAAAAGTTCAAATTTTCGTCAATTATTCTTTAAAAGTTTTCAAAAAACAAAAACAATTCAATCACAGTGGCTATTTAGTGTTGGTTTTTGGATTCTAATGCAAACACTTAGTGGCATTTATACATCTGCTTCTACATATTTTAGGTATATAATCACAGTATGCCCTTGAAGCACAATAAATGGACAGTTTTGAAATTTTAACTCTTTGGTTCGGCCAGGGGTCCGTTCCTCAACTCGTAGTAACCCTCCATGTACTAACAAAGCTTTCATGCATCTTCCTACATAACCGACCTTTGGCCAAATGGGTCCACTCAGTCATGAACATAATAATGCACATTGATTTACACTGATTTTTCGGGAACGGCCCCAGGTAACAAGGATGAAAAATGATTATCTTTTCCCTGGAGATGGCAATGCGCAGTGCTGGAAAAAAGAAAACAAAAAAATGTGTGTTTGGCCAGATTCGAGCCGGTTCAAGAGTCCGTCCAAGCGCACACTTTCCCTCAACACTTGTTGTGTAGTTGGCCATCTCCAGGAAAGATGAATAATCTTCAATAAGAAAGTGGTGTTTTGTTCTCCAGAATTACTTTGGATGGTCAGCCATTAGTCATGGAACTCTCCCCCCCCCCCCATAATATGTTTTTTTTTTTGGGGGGAAATTACTTCTGAAAGTAAACTTTCTCTGTGTCAAGTTTAAATGTGGTCTTAAGGTTGGCAAACAAACTTCTTTTAATGAGGAATGCACCATCAATTTTTTGAGGGGGCCAGGTATTTTCTTTGTTTGAAGTTTACTACCCAAGTGGGGCAAAAAAGTCTGGAGGCAACAATGTATGATAACAGGAATTGTTCTCTCTCTGGGCAACATTTCGTTTTGCCATATCAAATAAAGTTTAGACTTCAATCCCAACTAGCCCATTCTTGATAATGTTGGCACCCACTCTCAGGTTTGGCCACCTAAAGAATTGCGAGCAAAATTTCAACAGATCTACCTGGAAGAGATTGTACATACAATTTACCCATCAATAATGCTAGATTTAGCTAGATTTTTTTGCCACTAACCACTAATGCCATTAAAAGCTACTGCGCGCGCATTTCTTTTGGCTAGGGAGCAGCCTGGGGAGGGAAACTTGGCATACAAGTCCAAAAATGTGAGCCCAGTCATCACATGACCACAGTCTTTGTCTGTCGGAGCATAACCTATGGATATCAACTCACTCTGTAGATCTCATAGGTGATAGATTTTCAAACTCAGAACTTAGAGTCTTGATAAGGGTATTTGTATAAGCCGACCTGTCACTTAAAGAGACAGAGAGATTTCCTAGAAAGAAGCCCCCCCATTTTTCTTGAACCGAGGGTTTTTTTACATTTTGGAATGCTTACCAATTGCCATTAGATCACACCTTAAGTGAATAAGCCGAATACGCCGTCTTTATGTAATAAGATGATGATTTAGTAGTTTCTGTCGTGCACGACAGAAAGTCAAAGCATGGTTTTCTATGGGGAACGATTAAGATAGCAGGCAAGTTCAAAACAAAGTTTGCGGTTTTCTTTGCACCTGTTTGTCCAATAAACCTTCCAAACGTTCTCGGTAGGTGGTCTACAACCGATCCAGTGAAATTTGAGAGAAATTCATATTCTAAAAAAATCTCCTCCTGTCACTTTAAAATCTGTGGCTAGTATTCTCAATGGAGAATTTTAAAACTGGGTTTAAACCAGAGTTAGTTTTTCATGAACAGACTTTTTTTTTTAACTTCAACATACTCTGAAAGAATGACGTAACAAGTGAAAAAATTCTAGGAATGGGCAGGGCTAGAATTTCGACGAGAATCCGAGAATCGATTCTCGCAGATATTCTTGTAAACTGATTTGCGTGAATCAATGTTGATTCTTGTAAACTTTAAAACTTAACACAGTGGTGAATTAGTTGATTCCCGCAAAATTTGTTTTGGGGAATCAAGACTGATTCATGCACACAGCGACAAAATTCTACCCCTGGATGGGTCATTCCAACCACTAGTTATAGGGCTGTCTACTCATCCGGGTCACTTGCCGCTGCTTAGCCTTTGTCATTGGCCCTCGAGACGCACAACACTGCGCATGAAAAACAACCCAAATCTTAGTTTCATTGGTGGTGAAAATAAACCCAGTTGAAGAAACTTTGATTCAAGGCCGTTTGGCAGCCTTTATGACCATTTCTTTGGATTATTTCTAGCATGTAACTTTTTTAAGTGAAACGAAAATTGGCATTCCAAAATGCGCATGTTATTTCCTAACTTGCGGCTACCATTCCAGTCGCCTGCTATCATTCAGGTAAAAAGAGAGTAGACAGCCCCATTCCAAATTTCCACCCCAGCCATATGAGTGATTTTCTTATCTATTACATCACACTTTCAGAGTTTTAAAATTGATTAAATTCTTACCAGAGTATGTTGAAAGAAAAAGGTCCATACATGAAGGACTAACCCCAGTTCAAACCCAGGTTTGAATTGAGAGGGTGTTTTGAATCAATCCCAAAATGCATTGCAATGTTCCTATACTGTACTGTACTAAACACATGTCAGTACTTTGGGATAAAAAGTGTTCCAAAAGTTAAAGAACCACAAGATATTTCATGATCTTGCAAAAAATTCCCAAGTACTAATGCTTTGTAGGCTAAAATGAGCATAAAAGTCAGGGTTTTTATGTGTTAAGAATAGGATTTTTGTGGGATTACTGTACATGACCCAATTGAGGTGAAATTTCCCCAAACTGGTGCATTGTGGGATTGACTCAATACACCCTCTGGTAGTCTGGTTTGAAGTTAGACTCTTTTGAGAATACCCACCTGTGGTTTTAGAATGGGGAGTGGGTTCTCAACATAACCATGGATGTGCTGCCAATATGGGTCTCATTTTTAGCATTCTAGAATTTAGAAGGCTAAAGTTAGCAAAAATTGGTAAATGATTCAAAGGCAACTTTCCTCAATCTGCAGCAAAATTGCAAACCTTTGATAATGTTAGAAATGAACAAACAATGGCAAATTTTCCTTCAATTTGGCTAAAACCTGCTCTCATGTAAATATGAGCTCCATTTTTTTGACAAGGTACAGATAGCTCTATGGGTCTCACTTTCAGCTCCATGGATCTGTAATGAAAGATGAATCCAATGTGTTTCATCATTGTCCACATGGAGACATAAATTTGTCTGCTTTTTGATCAAATACATTGTACACGGTGTACATAGTATGTATGCAAGTTTAATGTACGGGCTGCTAGAATATCAAACATGATACTTTGCTGTGCAGTTATGACTTACTTTACAGACCTTTAAGAATTGCCATTCTTCAAACACATATCAGTGCAAGGTTTTGATTCTTTACATACATGTCCGAGCAACATGTGGCATCAAAATGCAATATGTACAAGATGCATGTTGACTTTCAATCTCCTTTACATCTACAACAATTATAATGAACACATTATACATGTAGGTGCTTCGTGCTTGTTCTGATTTATAAAGGTGTATTGTGTTCTCTAACTGATGAGAGCCTGCCACAATACACAAACAACCAAGTATCGTGGGAAACAAACTTGCGGTTTTGGTAGAAGGGGGCCAAGCAGGACTTGAAATAAGGATTTCAGATCCAGGAGTGTTTTCAACATTTTATTGCCCCTGGTCTATACAAATTTACAGTTTTGTTTCAGAACCAGGGGCATTTTGCCTTTTAGCTGAGGGTAAATTTTACCCCAGCCCCTGCTTATTTCAACTTAATTTAAGCCTTGCGGCTAAGATTCTTCCACTTTTGAAACTTGGAGGCCCCCCCCCCTTCAAAACTGATTGATGATACATGTCGGTCTTATCATAGCTGCACACAAACACACACATAAAAAAAAAGATTGTAAAATATGGAAAATTGCTCAGATAAAGTGCCAAGTGGCACTGTTGCTGCACCAGTTGCATGCAGATTGACTTCAAATGACTGTTCATAGACCAATGGAAATTGACTCTTAGTTTCCTGTTGGAGCATGCATCATTATTTTGTGCCAAAAATTGTTTTTCTTAATAATAAACTTGATTAATAAAAACAAAATTTTCAGTTGCTCAAAATATTCAAGCATCCCTTCCTGTTCATTTTAAAGACACTATCAGTGATTCACCTGAAGAGAATCAACATTTTTGAATTTTGCAGGAATAACTTAGAAGTGAAGAATAAGTCTGTAGAATTGTCTTAAGTTATCTTTTCCAACTGAACAATGGACAGAAAAGAAAGAAAACAGCTGTTCAAAGGTTTGAATCTCCATTCAATGTGAACTTGTAGTAAGTGTCCATACGGACAATAATGACTAAAATATCCGATCTTGTCTTTATTAGGTTGCTTTTGATCCTATAATTTGCAGGGTATGTTACTATACCTATATTTGTTAAAAACATGCAAAAATCTGATTTTTGATGATTTTTTTTTCAATTTTCTGATTTAGCAAATCACTGATAGTGCTTTAAGCAGTTTCCTTGGGAGGGGTGTCACAGTATATACCATAAATAATTAATTTCCTCCAGATCTTGTCATTGTACTCGGTACAAAAATGTTTTAAAGGTGCAACAAGAGTTTTTTTTGTGGCACCCAAATATTGTGTCAGAATAGTAATTTCATATAGACTAGACACTCAATAAATTTCTTACCTTGTATTTGGCTACAGAAATGCCTTAAAAGAGAGAAAAAAGGTGATTCTGATTTTCCTATATATCAATATAAAACATAGGCTGATAAATTTGCTCCTGTACGAAATTAGAAATTTCAAAATTTCTGTACCAAAGAAACATTTCTCAGCTTAATACTTTCAGGTGGGATTGTTTTTGATGGGAAGCTTTACATCAGGGCAAAAATAAGCACTTTCATTTTTTTAAGGGACACCTGATACATGTATGTGAAATCTCTCCTTGCACCTTTAAGGTAGGATCATCGGATAAAATGGTCTTTAAAAATTACCATAAAATCATATCCCCTAAATCGATTTAGTCCAAACTTGAATATGGTAAGGATTGAACTTTCTTCCACATATTTTTGCAGTTTTGAGACAGTGCGATTTGTTTTAGTGTTTTTATTTATTTTTTAAAAATTCCCAAATTTTTTCATTAAATAATTTTTCCCATCCTAAATGGAAGGTGCTTTTAAACTGAAACTCCAGGGATATGTGTATTTAAACAAAATACCTAAATTCTCACATTGGCTTTTTTAAATCTAGTGTTTAATTTTTTAGAAAAATGATTTTAGGGAAAAATAATTTAGGGAAAATTAAAAACACCTGTAATTTCAAATAGAAACACTCAATCTGCAAAATCTAATGTGAGAATTTTCTAAATTTGATTTCCTTTCATTCATGACACCTTATTCATTACCAAGGGAGTTGTAGTTCCTTCTAGGAAAAATTCTGAAAGTGGGAACTTCAGTGTTTCTAGAAATAATCAGCCAAAAAAGGTGTTGTTGCGATCATCTGTTCTTTGTTTTTGATGACATACAGAAAAATAAAAAATTCTATGGCTATTTGATATTTCTCTAACCATAAAAAACAAACACCAATCTTATAAATTCATCAATTACTTGAGAAAGAAATGAAATAAAATGTGTAGTTTTTCACAAAATTGCCCCATTTTGGTCCATTTTCTATACTGCCAAATTCAGTCCCTGTACAAAGTCTATGGGAAGTTGAAAATGCATTATGTGACCTATCTCCAAAACGCCTTTTTGGAAAAAAAATTAAAATTTGGCACACGTTTCTTTCACCAATACCAACATTTCATGAGAATTTCAACGAGATCTGGGCACGAAGCCGTAGCCGATGATCCAACCTTAAACTAATTTTTAAACTTTTGAAGAAATCAGAACCTGCAAATAGCCCCGTTTTGTTAGAGGCACTATCAGTGATCTGCTTGAAAGATTAAAAATATTTGAAATTTGCTGGAATAGCTTAAAAGTGTAGGATAAGTCTTTAGAAATCTCATACGTTATTTTTTTCAACTGAAAAACTGATATAAAAGGAAGAAAACAGCAGTATTCAAAGATATGAATCTCCATTCAATTACATGTTGTAGTAAGCCTCCGGACAGCTGTGACTAAAATATCTGATTTTGTCAATAGGCTGCTTTTGGTCATATCACTTGTATGTTATACCTATCCTTGTTAGAGAGATGCAAAAATCTGATTTTGTGATGATTTCTTTTATTTTTTCATTAGCAAATCACTGATAGTGCCTTTACTTAGGCCATAAACTTGTTTAATCTTAAAATAAAAGGAGTAGTGTCATTCAACATGCTTTTAGATGCAATACTGAAATTACGTAAATAGAAAATAATGAAATCAACGTTCTCACCAGTAGAAATCTCCAACAGGAAACTATAAAATCAACTCCATTTGACATCATTGCTGATTGAACCTTTAGACATAGAGTTTGAATGTTTTAACTGTCCAATAGTCCTATTTTAAATTTGACTTGCCAATACAACCCGGTACTACTTTGTACAGTTGGTACCAAACCCCACTGGTTGATGGTAGCCTCAATTTCTAACCCATGATATATCCTAGGCGCGGCGATGTACCTTATACTCAACATAAGACACTCAATTCACACACTTTGGACATTGCCTATACGTACTCTTCATCAGTAAAATTTCTGAAACAAAATTCTGGCTACGTGGCCGGCGCAAACCCGGAAGTGTGTGACGAAGCTTGACGAGAATCCAATATGCAATTGAACAGACGCCGCGCGTGCCACTTGTTTCAGAAATTATGACGGATTATAGGCAGCCTGAAATTGTTAGACGTGTGCCGCAATTTCACCATGTTTAAACCTTTAAAGCAATCAAACTTTGACGAGATTGCAAAATATCCAAGAAAAGAATGTATAATCCTACTACTACTTCTATAGTGCCACTGTGAGAACTAATGTTCGTTGTGAAGTGATTTTGAACTTCCATCATGCAAGGCTGTTCCAATCAGGGGTCATCGGTATTAGATCTAATTTGACTGCTGGGCAAATCTTTTGTAAAATTTATTCACTCCGTAGGGCTGATCTGGAAATGCTAGGTTCCAACTCTCAATCTTGTGTATTACTACAATAATTCCTATCAAGTTCAGTCGACAGTCTGATTTTTATGATCCAACACGATACTCACGTAGACGATAGTGCACTACTTTACATGTGACCACGACTCTTGACTGCAACTGAACAACCAAACACCTGGCCCTAGGGCGGCTGGGTACAACGTTTTTTACGTTTGTGCTCTAGTTCAGCTAGTAAAAGACCAGCGGGTCGTACTCGTCCACAGGGCAACAACACTGGATGAGTATACTAGCTATAATTACGCTCATGCATGACGTCCGGAGTTGATGTAAGCGATTTCCAATCAACTCTGTTATATTTATCTACTCATCATAATCGCATGTCGTCGATGCAAGGCGGATCCTCCTCTTGTTTACATGTTCTAGATTATAAATATATACATTCGCTATTACCTTTAAATATTTTTTTCAAACCAAGAAATTTCAAGGTAACTCATTACAATATTCTTATATTCAAGCTCCTATTGTTATTTTGATGTGTAAAGATAAGTTTTATTACATTTTTTATTTCGAGGATAATCTTAAAATTCGAGTCTAGGAGCAGGGGTTATTTTTTAATTCTAGAAACACATTGGCAGATGGGGCATGTGAGGTCGCTGCAGTTACTGAAGCAATTTTCAAGAGCTGTAATTTTTGACCAGCGACCGACGCGAGGTGGATTAAAAATCTAGAAGCTTCCATAGAAAACTCTCTTAGAGTGTCTTACAGTCCCAGGTCTAATCTCTTGACTCTCATCGGTTTAAAAAATATACAAAAAATATACAAAAATATCAAATACTTTACATGGTAGTCATGTGTTCGTAAATTTGTGTCACAAAAATTTACTCATAATAACCTGCTATCTACTGAAGATGAACAAACCAATCATTTTGAAAGAATTATTTGAAATCTACTTTTCAAGTAGACGGGCTCATGGATTAAACTCCAACTATCAACTATTGTCCAAACCACCCACGTTCATTTAAAATGTTGCTCTTTAAGACTTTCACATGCACTCTCATTAAATGTCCACCTTCCACCACCTCCAGTTTAAATTTGACTTGGGACGAAAATGAACAAAGAAAAAAAAGTTTGAAAAATTTTGGGACTGAAACAGTTGTTTGATATGAATTTTTTCTGAAAGAGTCAATATATTTTAATTTGCAGGAATAGCTTAAAAGTGAAGGATAAGTCTGTAGAATTTCTATTAAGTTACTTTTTTTAACTGAAGAATTGACAGAAAACAGCAGTTTTCAAAGATATGAATCTCCATTCAATTATGTGTTGTAGTAAGTGTCCGTATGGACATCACATGGGGGTAATTACTAAAATATCAGATTTTGTCCTTATTAGGTTGCTTTGGTCTTATCATTTTGCAGGACATGTTAGGATACCTGTACTTGTTACAGACATGCAAAAAATGAGTTTTGATCACTTTTTTTTGGTTTTCAGGCTTTTCACTGATGGTACCTTTAAAGGTCGATTCAAAGATTTTGAAATATAATCTTTTGAGGTAAAAATAGTCAACTAAAATAAAAGATAGTTACTTAAACTGTCCAATCCCAAAGTCTGATATGAATCAGATCTTTCATTATTATGCAGTAAACCCGTATGTGCAGTACCACAGGACGCTATTTAAATACAAATTCTGGATCCAGAATTTTACTACAAAGTTGTGATTTTGTATATGAAGAGCAACCGATTTGAGCGTGACTATTTCACATGGTGATTATTATGTGGACAAGCATATACAAAAAAAAACACGATTTGTTAGAAAATTGGGGTGCCATTCTCAGGAAATCTCTGATTTAGCCTTTAATGGACACTCGTTAGAAGCAGTCTTTTTTT
>JAMKCH010049243.1:0-10868 GCA_023653785.1 Ophioderma brevispina | reverse complement strand
GGTAATCTTGTACGGTAGCTTCCGAGACTCTACGGTCTTGTTTTCAGGATTATTACTAAACGCCCTATCACCCACACAATAAGATAAACAGAAACGTTCTAGAATTGCTGGAAATTTTTTGAACCACCCAGTATCCCATCAGAAATACACTGCAGTGTAAAACAATCGATGCGAATACCCGTCTACATATCCGGTTACAATGAGATAATTAGGCGCAAGCTTCACATTTGTCATCCGAAATAAAAGTGACATTTATGAGATCGAAAAGGAAACAAAGTTCAATCTAAATTTAAAATGTAATGGAAAATATTATGGACGGTATTTACTCTGGATTGTTGAGAAAAAATGATTCAGAAGATTCAGTGTGTCCTAACCTTTTGTTAAAGGGATATTTTTTGATCCACGACCTCGCCCTCCGACTTACATTAAAAAGTTAGTAATTAGCCATTAGTAATGCGTGCGTGCCTAATCTCACATGCCTGATCCCATCGTTTCTGGGGGAAAAAAATCGCAATTTTGTATTTTTTTTGTCTGTAAAAGGATAGAAATTACAGTACTGTAGCCTATGGAACCCTGTGATAAAATGATGTGCTCATAATACCAAACCGCAAGATCTAAATCAATTTAAAGGTCCCAGGAAATGAGATGATAAACCTACTCAAAATCTTTACGGGGCATTCCATTCCAATAAACAGGGCCACAAAAAGAAATACACTACCAGTGACATCATTAGTGAAAGTATTGATTTTCAGTCAGTGTCCTGAATAGATCCACACCAGTCACCTGGAATTTTCTATTACTCTCTGAAAAATCAATAGTTTCACTAATGATGTCATCACCAACCCAAATATTGAATGCTTTATGTCCCTCCTTGTAGACTTGACACAAACCACATCAATTCTATTTGCATTTCCTGGGACCTTTAAATTTTTGGAATGAGCTTCACTCAAGGACATCTAGTGAACCATAAATAAAACAGAACATGTTATAAATCACGTTTAAGTATAACAACTATCATGAACAAGTTCCACGGAGATATAAAGCATGGGATATTACACGAAATAAATCAAAAATACTAATTATTACAGTTGTTCATTTAGTAGAACAAGAGCACATACAGGCTCGTAGCCATGGGAAAATAGTCTACCCTATTTACCCGATATAAACCATGTAGTATTTTTTTTAATAATCACACATCACTGTGACTCTGGGACGAGGTGAAATAATCCAAACTATTTCCCTAGGGAAATAGCACCTGTAATACGGATCATCCAATGATATAACACGATTAGTTCATGAGGTTCATGAATATTGCTGAGGTGTAATAATAAAACTTCTCAAATTTGACTGCATTTTTGATGGACACGCATCATGCTTATAATGTTCGGTAACAATAATGTCTCTTCCAATTCTTTTGTTTGAAGAATTCTGGGGTAAAGTTGACATTATATTATTCAGGAAATCCCAAAGTCATCTTTAAAGGGGCCGGGGCCGTGTGTGATTTCTGGAATAAATCATTGGTATTACCAATTCCCAATCATTCCCACGAACTAATGAGCATAGCGACGACTTTTTTCAGCTCCAAAATTCAGATCGTGTTATGTATTTTACTCGTTTCGCAAAATGTATTATCCTGTCTGTAAAAATGAAATGTGTGAATTAGTTTGATCGAAAAACACGCTATCCTTATGATCCTATTATGTTCGTCAAGATAGGTAACTAATAAAAAGTCCCTATAAAATGGAATCAAAGTATAAACAAGCTATTAAGGTAAAATCACTTTGTAAGCAGAAAATGAATTGATACAGAGTATTTGTATGTCTTACGTCGCTTAGGGTCTTTGTATGTTTGGCTGAGGTATATATTGACCTAAATCTTTTACATTCCACGTTGTAATTTTCTTGCTTTCTCATTTGACCTGACAACAGCCCGTGGGTAAGAAATTTCTCTCGTTTGATGTAGAATATCTGGGCTCAGCGGCGGAAAAGAGTTCTGCAAAAACCACTCTAGCGCAAGTGTTGAAATATATTAATATATGAAAAAGGGAACGACAATCAATAGTCACCTCCCCACATACATGTAGATATACACACATCGCATATATACATATAATATTTGATCATTGCTATGTAATATAACAGGAATAATGGATTGAATATAAAACATATCAGATATCTGCTTTGTGATTCACTGGCGGATCCTAAAAATGTTATCCTAAAAATGTTCTATTGAATATTTCGAGCAATCGATCATATGACAATGCGTGAGTTGCGCGTTCGATCATTGTTCAATCAATTTTCCCACTTCTTTTCAAACGAGATTAATAAAAAAAATGGTCGACAATTTCTAAACTGTTTTCCTGGGGTGCCTAATAACTTTAACAAAGACTATTTCGCTATTCGTGCTGTTGATTTTGTGCAGAATATAGGTAGACAGAGACACAAACATCAAATATGAAGACTCGTTTTCTATATGATTTTGACGGACCTAACCTTCCAGGTGATGTTGCATATCTATACGTTGGAATCTCTGTTATGCGAGTTTCACTTCACGACCGGTGGATATTGAGATCTTTAATAATTGGATAGACTGTTTCTCCCCGACAATTGGATAAGAACGGAGAAATGCCCTTAAATCCAATTTACTTGTTGTATATAGAATTAAGTGTAATTACCCTAGGTCAATGACTGACCTCTGCACAGAGAATTGAGAAGAGTAAGTAATAGCCAACTTCGAAAATAATATGCTTCCTTGAAGGTATCGAGTTCTAAGAAGAATATAATGTAATTGTGCTTGACATTTGATGAATGGAAAGCACGCCCAAATTATTTCACAGAGAAACGAACGTTTTATACAGATGCCAGTAATCGTATATGTAAGAGGATTTGTGTGATCTGTGTGTTAAAAGCCTCCTATTGAACACTGTCTTGTGTATATAATAAACATCGTTGTAATTTGAAAGTGTTTTAATGTTGTTAATCTAACACTCCCTATGACTTCATTGTACAGGTGTTAAAGGCTGACTCCGAGATTTCGAATATATTTAAAAAAAATAGCCCACTAGAACTAAAGATAGTCACCTAAAATGCTCAATTCCAAAGTCTCAGATTTATCCGATTTTTCCTTTTGATGCAGTGAACATTATAAAGAGACACTGGCACAAATGGTGCGGCTTCAGGATTTTTCAAAATTGATATTTTTGCATGGTCGGAAAACTTTTATATACATTAGCCCTCACCTGAAATCAATAAGCCCAAATCAGCGCCCTTATGAATAGACAGAACGATTTTATAATAAAATGACTCCCGAGGCATTTTATTCAGCAGACGACGGAAATAGCATGGCGTTTAACACAAGAAAACACTCCTTCCATGATAGCATCCACCCTTTTGGCCGGTCTGTGATCTTTGTGGTTTTAATATCAATGGTTACGAGTCTTTGATATTCATGTAATAGACACATTTGTTCATTAAAGTTACGGCAGATTTTAAAGTTAGCCTACAAATTCTCTTTAGCCTCTTATTAATGCCCCTGTTTTTAGGTATGCTATTATGTGTAAAATATATTTATTCTTCCAATGGCCTAGACTATCATTTGCAAGCAAATTTAAGAAAATATGCCAGTATAGTGTAACAGTACCATAGGATACTGTGTATTGCAAAAATCCGGTTCCGGAATTTTAAAACAAAGTTTTGATTTTCTATATTGAAGGACATCAATTTCAGCTTAGCTATTTCACACACTGATTAGTATGTGTACAAGCATTATGCTTATGCAAAAAAAAAACAACCCCCCAAAAACACGATTTGTCAGAAAATCGAGGGCGCCATCCTCACTAAATCTTTGAGCCCGCCTTTAATTAAAGGTGAGTGACCCGATCAAAGTCCGATTTTTCATATGATGTTTACTCCTCACATGGAAGCATATAACGAAAAACATCTGATTACAAATTATGTAATAAAATTGGAATGATTCAGCCCAATTTATTGGTCGAGCTATGAGTTGCAAAAATATTGGGCGAGACGCAGTCGAGCCCAATATTTTAAAACTCTCATATCGAGACCAATAAATATTGGCGCAAATCATCCCTTTTATCATTATCATGCGTAGGATCCGGTATTATCGCGTATCGGACACCTCAAAGCATGATTGAGTTAAATCGGTGCAGCCTTTAGATAGTATAGCAAAAACAATGTATTTTTGTTTAAAATAAGGCGGCGACACATTTGGTTCATAACATCGAAAGGGACCATTTTCATGACCCAAAATATCACTGGGGTAAGGAGAATATATGAACTCCCTTCTGATACCCAATTGGTACTTCGATGTTTAGTGTGGGGGGGCCCTCGGTTGTCGATCGGGTCACGCCACTTTAGTGTTGCCCTGGTTTTCTGCATGTGCATATTTGTGTCGCTTTGAGGGGTTTGTATTTTATTTCATTCACTGACGATTTAGAATTAGTTTATAAGCCTCTCAAATATTACCGGTAACATCTTGCGTCGCCTTGTATGTCATCGACTAGAATTGCTTGCCCCACATGTTAGATTCATTTATTAAAGTCCAATTTAGCACATTTTTTGAAGAGCGCCCCTATTTTTCCAAATTTTTTATTTTTGCACAGTTACGTTTGGTAATTGTCTAGAAACTATCCTGGAACAAAATGCTAAAAAATGTGTATTTATCACAAAATAAGCGATTTTGTAATTAGCATGGGATCCAGATTGGACTTAATCGCAGAGCTGGAAATGCTTACGTTATGTCCGTCCATGGTGAATAGTTACACTCATAGAAATAACCTCTAACCTTGCTTGCTGAACTAATTAAACAACTAATGGATGAGCGTAGACACGTACATGGCGCGATTTCCCGGTTATTTCATCTTGGAAGGCCGGTTCCAGCAGCCGTTGTATTATTATCGTGATCCCCCGATAATATTTGTTAGTAGCCACATTCTTCGTTTGTGACACATAACATTTTCGAGCTTACCCATTCCGTAAGTTTACTACCAGTTACCAATGGCAACTGTGTAAAAATCTCCAAATTTTTGAAAAATTGGGGGCGGCGCTTCAAAAAAAAGTTGCTAATATTTGCTTTAAGTGGGTTATGTTATTACGTGACAGTACCGTTGAACCGGCAAGAAATTTAATAGGTTGACGTCTGGACTCAAATGTATAGCTGTATATGCAATTAAAACAAAGAAGCCATTCAAAAGACCTTTTTTGGGCGATTATTTCTCTCTCCTTTGGATGTTGGCATTTTAATATGCCTGGGATAAAATTTTCTATCTAAAATGTATTTGGTGAATTGTCTACTTGTCAATGACCAAGTAAGACAACTATGTTCTTAGATTAAAGGCTAACTCAGAGATTTCGAAATAATTTTTGTGTATTAATTAAAAAATAGTCAACTGGAACTAAAGATAGTCAACCCTAAAATGCTCATTTATCTATAGTATAAACAATACCATAGGATACTGTGTATACAAAATTCCGATCGGGATTTTATACAATAACAAACTTGTAATTTCTATATGATGGACAACGATTTGAGCTTAGCTATTTCACACGGTGATGTTTACTCATGTGGACAAGCATTACAGACTGTCCCAAAAAAAACTATACAATCAAAGATTAATTTTTTGACCAACATATTTAAGGTTCATCTCAACTGGTGTTTTACTGATTCTTTTTTAGGAGTGTTTCCATCCTTCATTAGATTTTTAGTTGGGGTAAGTTGGGGTCCTGGTTCAGGAGTTATGGCTATTATCTGAGACAGTTGAAAAACCTTTGGGCCCGTTTCGGCTACCCTGATATCAACAAAGTTGCCATTGAAAATCACCTTCAAGACATTCTTCATTGAAACTTAAAATAAAGTAGGTTATAAAGTGCTGCTGATGTGATAAACATAATTTATACTTTAAAATGCTTGCAATTGGTGAATAAATACATCTAGCATAGTGAATTCAATTCCAAACAGTCTTATTGTCTCAGCTTTATTCTAGGTTCAGCAGAAGGTAGAACCATAAAAAAACCCTTGTTGAAAGTAAACTGAGACCTTTGAACACAACCATCCTTTTTCCTTTATGCCCTTTGTTTAACACTGCTTTCTTCATTATTCCTCCCTGGCAACTTGGAGCCTTGGGAATAGGGGAAGGGTAATTGTCCCTCCCCATTAGAGCATTGTCCCCACATTTGTCCTAAACAGACTTGTAGACTGTTACATTAGTTCAGCAGTCCAATTCCCCAAATTTCCTTGAATTTCATAATTATTGTCCCCCTGAGAGTGAGTCCTCATTTCACCCACAACAATAAGTCTGGTTCTTTCACTGAAAATGATATATTGATTAGTTCAATGCATGATAATACATTCACTCTAATCTGTACAATATTCTTTTGTTTGAAAAAGGTTTAATCTCACAATGATGCTACACGCCTTATACCTTTAGGTTTTTCTTGAACCTTCAGGTGAAACTGGCCCAATGGTATTTATCCTTTGTGTTCAACTGACAATATCTCCGCATAGGGTCCATCAAATTGGATGGAAGAAAAGCGCGATGATTTAGCTTAGGATCTTGTCTAACAAAAAGTCAAAATATTTGGCAAAAATGCACAGTTTATATTTTTTATAATTTTTAGTTTGATTGTATAGTTTTTATTGGGCAGTCTGTAATGATGTACAAAACATGATTGTTTGAAATTTGAGGGCGCAATCCTCTGGAAATCTCTGAGTCGGCCTTTAAAAGGGCCATTGAAAAGGTAACCTAAACCGTTGGTTTAGAAGCATGAAGAAAGAAAGAGATGAGAAGGAACACAACGAAACCAAGTGACGTTTGTACGATCTATCTGCCGCCCTATAATTGATATTGCTTAATTCATATCTCTCAAGTGGACTTTCCAGCGGATGGATAATCTATTCAGAATTTATGGAGGAGGATATTCTTAGTTCGTGGTTGTTTCTTCCTGCGAAAAGATTCGGGTTCATCGGGAATCAGCGAATACTCAAACATATGCCGCAAGACACTCCATGAAAACCGATCAACACGCCCGGGGGGGTTCTTGGATTTTGCTCGGGAACCCATGCTCGTTCCGAAAAAAGAGGGACTAGTGCAAATTAATCAAGTTCTAGTCCCGCTGGGGTACAAATTCAGGGTGATTGTGACTGGTTCAATGATACAAATAGGGAAAATTAACCTAAAGATATCAGCCAAAATAACCCGAAGTGTGTATTTTTTCTTGCAGTAGTACAAGTGTCATTTTTCTTGTATGTTGGTATTTTAAAATGTGTATCTTTTTTCATGTATTGAGAACAGGGCCCGCAAGGGGTATAATCTCACTGCAAATTACTTCAATCTTCAATCAATTTTATTTGTTTCATATAGAATAGGCGTACGCAAAAAAAAACAAAAATATGATAAATAATTATGTAAATAATGCATAACAAGCACTAATGTAAATATTAATCAAAAACATTTTGCATACAAGTAAGATGTTGATAAGAATTATAAGTGTAATTTCAAAAGAGAGTATATACTGGCTAGTAATAGTGAAAAATATATTTAAAAAAGCACAGTAAGGATGGTCGTATGACTTGGTTGTGTTACCGCTAGGTGTATATTTTCACTGAAACTAGTATAATTCACCAAAGCTGGTCCAATTAGGGGCCGGGTATATTTTAACTGAAAATTGGTACCGTTAGAGGTCACTTTCAGAACCCCTGGAAACGAGCATGCGTGACCAACGAAAATCCAATACGGCCCCCGGGTCCCAACTTTAAAGGTTTTCGTCAAACTTTCATCCTTTATTTTTCCAACAATGGCAGTCTTGGGCAGTAAAGCTGAACGCATAATGACGTACATTAACTTATTATAATAACGAAAACAACAAACCAAATGCCACACGGAGACCGCCGGAAATGTTGTAAATGCAATATACTTTTACACTTTTACGTGTTCGGACATAGAGTTTTCAACATATTTCTACAGTAATGTTGCTCGCCTATCATCGTTTGCGCGAGGGAGTATGATTCAAGGGTGGTTTTTGAATTCCCTTCCTTTTGTGCGGGTGAATGGATAAAACCGATTAAAATAGCATGTGGAAGTTCTTGTGCGTTCTTCTCATCTATTTATCCATGTTTAAGTATAGGGTCATTTCACGAAAGTGATGGATTGTTGTTTGTCTCCGAACCATGCAGATATACAATTACATGCACCTGGTTAACCTGAACATTACGCTATTTCTGAAGGTGATATTTTTGTGTTTATCTGCGTGGTCTTGGGTTGTACTTGAAAGATAGGACTGACCAAGTTAAATTATTGACCTCCTCTGCAAGCGCTCTATTCGATCTACTTCGAAGAGTGAGAAAAAAAAATACTCGTCCACCAGAAGTGGCACAGATTTCAACACAGATTACTGTGACACAAACATTGCTAATAATATCCAAAAAACGTTAAAGAATCACTTGAAATTTTGGACATTCATTTTTGACAAAAAATGTTTCGAGGATATTTGTGGACTTCATTATATATTCTACGAGTACATTACTTCCTGGAGAATAACATATTATATGAGATAAATATACCTAAAGAGATCGACCGATTAAACCACGTGCTATCCATGGCTTGTGTGTATACTTTCATAGGCAATGTGGGTGCGTTCTGCTTTATGTCAGCCATGGTTTTGTCCCGAAGTTGTTTTTCAATTCATAATCTGACAAAACTAAATGTTATAAAATTCAAATCTTCGTCCATCCATCCATCCATCCATCAATTCCATCCATCCATCCATCCATCCATCCATCATCTACAAACGCACGGTGATTGTTTATTTAACGACCATAGCCGTATTCAAATAATGCTGTCAACAACACAACCACTGCACGGCTCGAATCAACGAAATGGTTATAGAATAACAATATTAAAAAAAAAAAAAAAAAAAAAAAAAAAAAATTTTATCTATATAAAAAAGGCAATAAATTAGGAAGAAGTGTAACAAAAGAGTCACGTGTGCTTGAATCATTGGAAATTGATAATCGCTATTGAACTTTGCATTAATAAAGGTAATTGTTATATAACAGATACTCCTGTGAGGCGATACAATAACACGTTTCTAGTGCACTAAAAAACAACGATATATTTAAAAAGTAAAATAAAATGCAAATTTCTCGCCCCATAAATCCGAATCGGATTAAACCAAATTTAACAAAGGTGATAAGCAGTCAGGTTTGTATTTGGATAATAAAAAATTCTAACGAATGAAATGACAAATTTAATAACCACCCCTAAAAATGTGCGTCCAAGTTGAAATGTCAAATTTGTTGGAGATTTCTTACAAGCATGGCTTTTTCACAACATGTTGCCGTTGTGTCATGTTGTTGGATTCCAGGGGATCATTTTCCTTCTAGAAATATGTACTTTTATGTATCCTACACATTATTGAAGAAATATTGACAGGGACATTATGGATTCTTTCACCTGACATCGGCCGATGATGCATTTAGAACATACTTTGAGCACCAGATAAATAAAGCATACGCGTGCGTGAAAAGCAATCGCCAGCGTCGATCGAACGTCTGCCGATTCAAGTATGAAAACATGATTACTCTTTAATTTTTTCAGTTGTCACATAATTTAGTTGTGAAAAAAATTAAAACGAAACAATCACAAAACAACAAAACAAAAGACAAAACAAACCAAAAACAAAATATGAACAAACACAACGAAACAAACAAAAACAAAACCGTATAAAAAACACAACAAAGCAAAACACAAAACAAAACAAAACGAACACACAACAAAACTGTATTTGTCATCCTTGGAACTATTTTAGTTTGTACAAAATGTAAAGTTACATTAACGGCCAGTGCTTATTTCCCAATCAGAGCGCATCAGTATCCATGTTGACGAGCATGATATTTTTACGAACTCATCTTAGATGGGTTCAGCGTGGCAGGTCAACTAGATTGTTTATGAAAGCGTTTATTATCCACAATTCTGGCAAAAATGGTTTCTGGCACAAATTACCCGTGATTCCACAGGGTGTCGTGTACATAGACGGCTCGATCATTTATTCAAAAACTAAGTCGAAGACAAGCATTTAAACTTGTATTATATGAAAGATAATTGTCCATAGGAATTACTTGTGGGCTGAAAACCCATTTGAAGAAAAAATCGTCCTGGTTTCAAAATGCAACAAAACTTGCAAATTAAGGGAAATGTGGCTGAAAATCCAAGATGGCGGCCGGAATATATTGTTTTTCAGTTGCTAACAAAAATAGTCATCCATCGAAAATAAGGAGAAGACAAGCCCTGACATGTTTTAATGAAAGATAAGGATAAGGATTCATTGAAGGACTCCAAAAAATTGAAGAGAAAAATCATCTTTGGTTTCAAATCACAAAATATAGCGAATGGGCAAAAAAATCCAAAATGGCGGATATGCAACCAAATGATCAGGTCCGAACCCTGTGATTCCAGATCTTGATGATGCAATTTGTCATCCTGAGCATTTTGAGATAGGGGGAGCGTAAATGAGAGGAGAACATTTTGTAATAATTTCATATGGAGTTAAAAAGCTGTAATAACATGTTCATCTAGTTCTAAGGATTAAAAAAAAGGAATAATGTCCTATATCTACAAGATTTGGTTTGCACGACAGGCCAAAAACTGTTCAGGTTCATAATGGGGTATAAATTTATTGATTGATTGTTCAAATTGATTTAAAATTTGTTCGTAGGGAATGTTACAACTGCAAGATACAGTTATTGATGTGAATAAGCTCAAAGATATAACAGAGGCCAAATGGGTCTACCTTACTAACGCTTCCCCCTAATTATATCCCCCAAGGTCAAACAAACCAGATAACGTTGTATTT
>JAMKCH010049242.1:0-10952 GCA_023653785.1 Ophioderma brevispina | reverse complement strand
ACTAGACCAGGTTATGATAGATAGAGCCCCTCTTCAAGAATAAGACGGATATTTTCATATCGATTGTGATATTTACTGGAACATTGCAACCCAGAACCAATTTGTTAGGATTTGACAGGAAAACGGGGTACCACTAGTGATTTTTGTTAGATGGAGATCAATGAGAAGGTGGATCTTCATATATTAGTGCTGTGATGGTGCCCTACGTCCTATCTGAACTGTTGTAATATTGGCTGGTAAGTGATATGTGGTCACCACTACATCTTGTTAATCCACAAAACTGATCACCATATGCCTGGTGCTACTTTGAGGAGACGTCGCGAGTTACATCAATCTCCTGATGGTATCGCTTCAAAAGACGCAGACTTAAATCTCGGAGGAATTTCATCGGGTGGGAGCGCGGAGGGAAACCATCTGCAGTGAGAGGTAGATGCTGTACCCCATAAACAGGGTAGACATGTTCCTCGGAAATATGATTGATCTGTGCTTGATCAGTAATGAATTACTTTGTGAGCAGTGCAGATGAACTTTTGCAAATTTAATTTACTAGAGGACTATCTGGGAAGTTGCAACACCATTTTTTAAGTGGGGGGAGGGGTAAGGCCCCATCAAACCAAAAGACATGAAAATAAGCCACCCTAGTAAATTTTGGTAGAGTCCAATGTAAGGGCCCCAGGTCTTCTTGGGAGGTCATGCATTCATCTTCAGTGCATGATAAAACCCAATTAAAGGCATCGTGTCTTTCTCATCCTTCCCAGGTTTGTAACAATATTTTATAACTTTTGTAGTAAGTATTTAAGGATGATTTGCATATACAAAGCCTAGGGAAACAAATCATCACCTTCTAGCATTTTTGGCTAACGTACTGTCGTTGGGATGTATAATGACCCCAAATCCAAACCAAATTAGGGATGATTTGACAGCCCATATGTATGAAATGAATTAGAGGTAACGTTTGAACAAAGATTGTGTAAAAACCGTCCTAAATAGTGTAGTGGAAAAATTTTGAAGTAGGCTTCAATAACAAAATGTCATTCAAGAGAAGTAGATATCTTATCCCAAGTATTCTTGGAAGGTAGGAACTGTTATGTAGGCCTTTATGCAAACAATGCATATGACCAGCGCCTACACATGCGAGTTTAAATCAGATGTTTAAAACCAATTGTCTGAGTCAATCTAAGTGTGATTTTGGATGAAACTCGTTACTTGCTGATTTGAGTATCATTTCAAAAGTTTGATCAAAAGAAAATGAATTATTACAATTGGTTTTATTTGCAATGTATGGTACTAAAGAGTGTATTTCTTTGTTCCGTGGAAGTTTTAATGAAACCAAATGGCAGTACCTGGACAAGGCTTAGTCTGCAGAGATAGGCCTATTATAGCATAGTTACTTGGGAGATAATTTTCTTTTTTTTTTTTTTTTTTGAGGAAGTGTGTAAATAAGTATTGCCTAGGGGGAAGAAGCACCACCAAAGAGGTGTAAATGCAAACCTGTAAACCTGTACCAGGACAGCACATCAAGCTTGTTGTAATTTTGGCTCACAACCAAACCCACCCGTGACTAGGAATACACCAGACTTATCTGTGTACTTAAGTTGCTTGGATAATTATGGTAGTAATAAAAGAGACTAAGTAAACCTTTAGAATTTCACTTTGCCTTATCAAAACATTGGCCAGTCTTTTGATAGATAAGATGAGTTATAAAATGGATTTTGATTTTTTTACACTCCCTGCTATTCCATATGTGAGGGGAATATTTTGGATGTCGCTTACTTAATAAGGACAGGAAGTTCAGTATTGTGAACGTACGTACTGCATGGACTATACATGTAGACCTGTTGGTTATGACATCGTAAACATTCTCACATGAAAGTTTCTGAAGGTTGCCATGATGTATTTTATAGGCCTTTTAAATGTTCTTTGGATATAGGTTTGGCTTTCTGATTCATCACCCTCCAAACTTGTAGAGATAATTAATAGTTCTAATTTTAGAGATGTGCTAAATGGTAAATTTTCAACAATTATTTGATAAGGCATGTTTGAAATATATTTGAACTTGAGTTGGACCAAATTATTATGTGTGTACTGAATAAATGCTTATTAATCAAGTGATTTGATTACTTTTAATTAATTTATGGTGGAATATGTGTCAATATGTAATAATTTATTCAGATTAATTACTGCTACTGCTAGATACTTCAAGTGATTACGTGTAGGCCATGATTTACATGATGAATCAATCGGTTTTGGAATCTAACATGACATTGAACTAAGATGTTTTAAATAGTTAACTTGACTTTGGTGTAAAGGAATGATGAGTTTATACAAAAAATCGCTAGTAGTGAAGATGCAATGATGATTATGTTTACGTTTCTTTTATTACCATTAGTTTTATTGTTTATTTAATAGCATATTATTGTTTGGCTTCCAAAAGTTCCCAAATCCATTCAATTTCATAATTATTTTCCCGGACTGTTTTTACTATTTAGTTAGCATTTTTTCATTGATCCCCAATGAAAAGTGGTTAATTATTCAGTTCTAAAATGTTTACTGACTCAACTGATTGCTTTGAAGGTGGTAAACTTTTTTAAAAAAATAGTTATCAAATTAATTGCTATAATCATGGTAATGACTGTAAGCTCAAGTTTTCAGCATATTTGTTATTGAATATAGTTATATAATCGAGCACGAGGGTTTGAATTAATATTGATTTCACTGAAAGTATGGTGATAGGATAATAGTATACAAGTTAAGAATGCAGGCAGATGTATATGGTTTAACTTGACCTACTTTTATGGTCATGTAATAGAGGTCAATCAAGATCATTAACACAATTTCGATTGTGTTGATTAACAAATAGTATTTAAAGGATTAATCTAATCATGTCGTATTTGATTGTAGTGTTAGGAACTAATAAATCACTTCAGTGCATGATAACACCCACTTAAAGGCATCGTATCTTATTCCTTCCCACGGTGGGTACGTCTCCTACACCATAAGGGTGCAACACAAGGGACCCAAATCTCCCAAACAACCCAATTTTCCGAGGAAAATCAAAACGAAATGTTAGCTATATTACTTTTTGCAGAGTCAGTCGGGAACAGAGTTCCAATAAATAAATTGTACCCCCTTTAAATTTCTACAGAAACAAATAATTTATTTATGGTCCTACAATAACAAAACCCTAACCCTAACCCTAAAAGGGCCAAAAAATAAAAAATAATTAGTTACATGAAGAACTTCATGTAACTAATTATTACATATGGAAACTCTTCCCGCCAGTCTACAAGGTAACAAAAAAATGACCGTTATTGTTACACATCACAGGTGGCACAATAAATAATGGATCAAACTAAAATGTAACAAATTCTTTTGATGATTAAATTTCTGATATTACAATAAGAATAAACAGTTTTTAATACCGATTAATCTCCGTAAACAGGCTCCCAAAGCACGCTTGACATTATTATTAAGCCGCCTTCAAGAAATCGTCACCAATCAACTTTTGCTTCATTTATGTGGCTGCTCAACGACGATGCTGTTAAAGTTAGTTACAAGGCGCACAAGCCTATCAGCAGTATTTGGTAATATTCCCCACAGCAGCTACCAGATTTTGCTTGGGTGGACGAGGCCTTGAGATTAAGTATCTGCCCAGGGACACAAACACGACCACAGTGGGCTGGAAATCACAATTTTAACGGTTCTAATGGTCATGAGTTCTTGGCTTTCCACTGACCCAAACATACTCTCACGAGGCTTCCCTTTTCTTGATACATCTTCCTTGATAAATGAATGTGGCACGGTTTTAATAACATACCTTGACAATTAACTCCCCTCCACCCAGACTACAGATTTACATTTGGGTGCACACTCCCCCTGTCCAACAGACAATCATCATTACAGTGACACTACTGTTGTACAACTGCACCAAATCGACCCGTGGAGTGCAATGCTGAAAATATACACAAAGATATATGACTGCAGATAGTCCTGCTTTAACATAAACATAATAGAATGTTAAAGGGGCAATGAGAGATTTGAGCCATTATATATTGTGTCATGTAGTGATTTCATATAGGTAGGACCCCCAATAGATTCTACTAAGTATTTGGCTACAGAAATGGCTCTTTTGAAAACTGAAAACAAAAGGCAACTTTGATTGCTTTGCTTAATATCAATGTAATACATAGGCTGGTCTGAATTAGGATTGCTCCTTATAGTTGAATAGACATGTCACAATTTTTTTTTTACCAAAGGATAGTTCTCAGCATAATCATTTTACATAAGGATATTTTGATGCAAATAGAAAGCTTTACATTAGCACAAAAAACAGAAAATTTAACATTTTAGGGACACTGTTATGTGAAATCTTCTTGTTGCACCTTGATCTACGGGAAAGGGAAAAATATCAGTCTTGTAATGCTTGATTACCCAATCACAGGACATAAGACATTTGGTGTATTTGTGGATTTTATCTCGTGATATCACCCTATCATGATGGTATACGGCAGTACGTAGTACTGTGCATACAGGTATTGCACTTAAGTTGAAATTTTTTTGAGTATTGTTTCATACCTGGCTTCCCTTTACCAGTGAATGATTCTCAGCTTAAGCTTTTAGTCAGGATATTTTTGATAGAAAGCTTGATATTAGTCCAAAAAAAATCAGAAATGTTAAAATTTTCAGGGATACCTGTTATGTGAAATCTCTTGTGCACCTTGAACATGTCTAAACAAGGGCCTAAAGATCATGGAATACCAAATCATATTGATTCAATTGTAGACCAAATTTTGTTCTCTCTTTTTAACATTTTAGGGGTCTGTGTAACTCTACTTCTGGTGCAAAACACAATGACAGTGCTTTTGAAATTGTTTTAACCTTTAGTAAAGGGTTTAGCAGCGATATTGCGAGAGAGAGAATCGAAAAATGTGGAAATGCATTTGTTTAACGTTATAATATAAATCAGGGATAAGTGTGTACAATACAATAGATACGGCTTTAAAATTAAAAACATTTTAAACACCAAATAGTGAAAAAAAAAAACAAAACAAGCCTTTCGGCCCTGGAGAAGACTTCAATACATAACAAATCCAATTTATCTCCCAACACCGCTTCCTCTATCCAAAACTGTTGACAGAAGTCCAAATTTTCTCACAATGCAAAAAAAAAAGGCTAGTACCTACCCCCCAATCGTGCCCACTTTACTGTCTTCTGTCGGGCACATTTTTGGATTTCAAAAGTAGACCCAATTCCATATAAGACTAAACGTCGATACATGAACTAGTAATTTGAGGAAATGTGTCATACCGTCTCCGTAAATAGACAACAGCTGATGACGTCTTCAAAAATCTGCAATAAACAGCTAATTGTGGTTTGCACTAGTACGAATAAACAAAGATCAACAATTTTGTGTTTGAGGTAAAAACTGTATTGATTCATGGTGAACAACATCACGCTTAAAGACAATTGGGATATTCACCGAGAGAAAGGTTTTTGTATTCAATTCAGAATTTTGATACGCATGCATGCACGTATAGAAATTAAAGAATCAGATACACAAGATCTGCCTTGTCTTTAATACACGGATTCAAAGCCAAACCACTTTCAGGTTATGTTTGCATATCCATGCCAGTAACAAAAATACGAAAATATGAATGTGATGATTTTTCGATGTTTCGGATTAGCAAACAAATCGGTTTTTACTACTTGCCTCACCTGGATTTGTTTTTAATTTTCAGGGAAAAAAAAAGAAAATTAGGCCACTTTGCATTGTCTTTTTTTTTATTAAACATTTCCCCTGAAAGAATTTTCTAATTGGCTTTCTTCTGAAAGAAAATTATTTTTCAATTGGCGCTTGAGTACATATTTAACAGTACGGCAGTCCGGAGAGTATTTTCCACAGTGTAGTCTGTGTCCACAGACTGCAAAAGATATTATCTAAATTGGTACTTGCGCGAGAAGAGATTAACGTTATCAGTCTCAAGCATAGAGAAATGTGTTAATGTAAATAAACTAAATCTCAAAATATCTCCGGAAAACGAGGGGTTCATGGATGTTTTGGCATCAGATGGTCCGTTACTATATGTTTTGTTTTGAATATGTATCGTAATGGTCTGAACCTATAGAACCTAGCGAGAAAATGGTACGTTTTTGTCGGGGATTCGGTCATCTCGCAGACACAGAAAAGTAACATGCAATCCTCTATGGGCGCCATCCATTTTTTTACCACAACAATGCCTTTCAATATTTTTCCAGTCTTGAGAATTTTCAAAAACCATGGTTTCAATCTTATTTACGCCCAACTTTTTTCTCAATTAGAACAGGATGAATACTTACCGGACTGCCGTACGTAATTGAATACATGAAAACAGATGAGTATACACATCACTTCATTTGTGACCTTTCAAAATTGCTCACCTGTGGTGCAATCAAGCCTTTATACCCCCCAGCTATACAAGACACCCATATAGGATCTGGAACGGACCAGAAGAGCGCCCCCTCGGCAGCTTGTAGCATGACTGATCGTACCTTGACTGCATGCACGTTGTCCATCATCACCCCACTATTTCTCCCATACACTGACTCACAATTAGTACCTACGAATCCTGGAGGAAACCACAACATTCCAGACCAAGGGATCACACACTCCACCATTGTAACAGATAGAACACTCTTTGATCACAGAGGTTGGGTTCCACCAAGAAGGAGGAACAATCTGAAATTAAAAAAAAAACAAAATAGTAACTAAACTGAATGCTAACAGGTATGTCCACAACATGATCTCAATGGCCCTTCAACGAATCCAGTATTTTGAAAGATAAATGGATGAAAATGTCTAATCTGCAGAAATGCAGATATTGAATGGTATATAGTGTCAACCCCCTCTTTAATTAGGGAGGGTAAGCTAAATAGGAAAATTGCCAAGTTTTTTAATTTTTTTCCTGCGAATCTGAAAATATGAAGAGGGTCCACATCATGTCAGGAAAGGCAAAAAAAAGATTAAATCGGTCGATGCACCTACCAACCGTACATGGGGGTCGAGTTTTTAGAAACCCTTATGGGCCTAAGCGAAAATTGCAAAAAATCAAAAACTGGAATCATAATTTAATCTGGTCAAAATGTCTTCTAACCAACAACCCAAAATCATCCAACATAACATTTGAACAAAATTGAAAACAGCATTTAGGAACACTACAAGGCATCTTTTCGCAACTGAGATGCTTTCTTATATGGCCAAATATAGTAGTAGTATAGTAGTAAACCAAAGTTTTACCTCCGGTTTTTGCCCCGCAAAACGGGGGTGGCCGAATTCACCTCACATTCGTAAAGCATTTGCCCATTACTCCTCCTTCCACTTGCACCCATTCAATCATCCCCATCCTCAACCGCAACCCTCCTACCTCCTCCCCTCCACTTTTCTTCTTCCATGTCCTCTTTGGTCGCCCTCCTCCTCAAACCACCCACCTCAAACTCACGGCCCTTCTCAAACTGCCTCATCCTTCTCAGCACGTGCCCATAACCATCTTACCAACACCAGTCGCCCTCGCCAGCGGTAAGCCGCCTCTTCCAAACCCAACATCTGCAATCAAATCCTCAGTTCTTCCTATCCATCATGTCCCACCACACCTTGCCCTCACCATTTGCTCCTCTGTCTTCTCAAAATCCCCTCTCATTTTCACTCAAGCCCATGTCTCACTCCCTACAGCATCACTGGATCTCACACAACTCTTTTACACCATCCCTTTCATCTCAAAGGACATCTTCTCCCCGTACCAACTCTCCACATTCTCTAACTTCACCCACCCATACCTTACTCTGGCTGTCACGCCGCCTCACATTCCAACACCCCGCACTAACACTGTCCCCCCCCTAGGGTATGTGAACTCCTTCACAGTTTCCACCTCGCCCCCCGGTTTTTTTTCACACACAACTTTTCCACCTCCTTTCCCCACTAATCCCTCACTCCCTTCTCGCTCTCCACACCAAAGTTCTCTCCAACTTGGGTCCTCTCTTCATCTTTGTGCATCTTCTCCCATGAATCCATTCCCCATTTCTCACACCACACGGAATTTGCCCTAACCCTCTTTCCACATCCTCCACATGGGTCCACTTACTCACTCACACTCCCCCTCCTCCCACGACCATCACTTTAGTCTTCCCAAGGTTTTCCTTCCGCAGGCCCTTACTCTCAAATGCCTTCTTCCTCCACTTCCAAAACTTTCTCGCCTCAAACCCTCCATTGTCTCACACATTAAAACTAAATCATTCACGATACAGCATCTCCACTCATCAACCGTCTTTTGCACCTCCTTACCCACTCCCTCAACTACAATTGCAACACCAACCGCGGACAGACAGAACCCTGATGCACACCCCAACCTTCACCTCAACCCCTCCGAACAGACCCTACTTCTAACCTCTTGTTTTTGCCTCTCCTTCATACAGACTCGCACCACTCTAACGCACCACGTCTGTATACCCCTCTTCTCATCGCCCACTCCATCATTTTCCTCGGTACACTATCAAAGGCCTCTCCAGATCCACAAAGCACATATACATCTTCTTCCCTTTTTGCTCGATATTCCTCTTGCAACCTCTCAATTGAACACTTGCATCTTTGGTTCCCTTCCTGGAATAAACCAATTGCATCTCCTCCACTTTCACTATCCTCCGAACTTCTATTCTCTATGTACCCCTCTTCCACAATTTTCATCGCATGCTTCAGTACTGGGTCACCCCCTATATAGGCACCAACAGTTATTGTCCATCCCCCCTTTTTCCCTCCCTTAAAAATTGGAACTAACACCCTCACAGCCCATTCCACCATCATTCTCCTCCATCTACACCCTCTGACACAACTTCATCATCACACCAATCCCTATCTCTCCACTCGCAATAAATCATCTCCACACTCACTTTCAGGTCCAGCAGTCCTTTCTGTTTTTCAGTTTCTCCAATTGCATTTCCACTTCTTCCCGACTGACTTCCTCTCAACTGGCCCTTCCACCACATCAGAGCCTTCCACCCTCTGATCCCACTCATTCTCCTCATTCATGTTCTCTCCATATGCTCTTTCCAGACCCTACTCTATCTTTCTCTCCTCGAAGTTCAACTTTCCATCACTTCCTCTCATACAGCTTCCCCCTTCAACAATCTCTTTCCCTTCCTTTTTCATTGCCTTCACGACTATACAACACCCTGTTTGGTTCTCCTCAACTCACTCCACCCCTTCTCAGCATCTTCTCTATGATGTCGTAGTGGTCCCATAATGCTTTTTCATTGTTTACTTTGAAAATGAACGCATTATCTCAATTATATGCCTAATGCCAATGGTACCTAGCGATGTATGCATCAGGGGTATTTGAAGCGCTCAAACCCCTCGTTTTTTGTGTAAAAGAGGCAATTCAGCCTATTTTTGTCCTTGTCTAAGCTAGGCCACTCGCCCCAGTGTTCACACTCATCCCTCCCCCCGAATGTGGAGGTTTATGAATAAAAGGTGAATTTTAAAAAATACATCGTCCTCGGACCGCTTGTGTCCCCTGCTCCGTGGTTTTGTGAATGATAGTCCTCACATTACTTGACCTTTGATGTGAACCTTTGAACCTTGATATGTGAACTTTGCCTCATAAACAAATTGCATGTAAATCCATAAACCAAGTTTGTTCCAATTCTTCTTATCGGGCAAAACCTGTGTTTCTTCCTCGAATATGATCATCCGCCAGAGATGAGTAAACATCTGGCTGCTTCCTGAATTCCGCAGGTCCTTGTTTGTGCATTGTTGCTCCAACAAAGCAGTATTGATGTTCTTTGTCTGTGGTGCCGTTCCACAACCACAGGTAGTGTCCTGATCTGCTTCCAGGTATTCCACAATTCTGCAAGGAAACATTAGATCAGCCGATTCTGGTTCTCAATTGTTGATGAGGGCATCCCCATTCAGCCCATGAGGAGTCGTGTCAGCTCCAGGTGGGAGATGCTCACCCGGTTCAATACCAATAGATGTAATTGGTTGACGGCAGGTCTTTCTTCCACAAGGCGACTCCTCTCTTAAGCTCCTTAGAGACTGTTTCAAGAGGTTGGACTTTGTTTAAGAAACTCACTCTGGATTTAGCAATGGCTTGCAGCTATCTTTCCAGGACATACATAGGGTGCTTCAACATTAGATACTTGGTTTAGCTACGGCTCTTGCATGCTCGCTTACGCTATGATGGATGTCTGGTGGAGCAATTCCTGCTAGGATGTGTAAGTTTTCTGTTGGTGTTGGACGGAGCCATCCCGTGTTAAGCCGGCAGGAGGCATTAATGCTGGATCAAAGCTTCTTGGCATGGGTGATCTTTCCCATACAGGGCAAGCATACTCTGCACATGAGTAGCACAGGGAAGTGCTGCCGATCTTGGGTTATGTGGGCGAGCAACCCATCTTGTGCCATAAGTTTGTTCAAGATGTTATTGCGTGAACATACTTACTTTGTCTTCTCGATGTGGGTCTTATATGAGAGAGTTCGCGGTCCAATGTAAACTTACAGGTAGACAGGGTTATCACAGTGCTCCAGGGTTGTTCCAGACCGTTAAATTAAGCGACGTTGCTTCACGGTTGCATAGATGGCAAACACCAATGTGGTATGGGATGGATTGCACGTAGGTGGTTTTCCTCTAAAAGGAGGAGTTCTCCAAAAAAAAAGCTTGGAGAGTCTCTAGTCAACAACCATGAAGTCGCATCTTGGGCGCTCATTCCAAGATCGTCTGCCAAATAAAACAACAGGTTCCTGCACCCTTAGGTTGGTCGTTTGTATAGTTGTTGAACAGGAGAGGTGAGAGGTGCAAGCACGCTACCTTGTCAATGCTTGTGGTAGTCCATTCTGAGCCTAAGCCAAAGGCTCTTCGCCACTAGCTGAACAAAGAACATCCTGTTTGCCAGCAATCCCTGATAAGCTCAGTCAAGTGTATCCTGGTGAT
>JAMKCH010049241.1:0-39991 GCA_023653785.1 Ophioderma brevispina | reverse complement strand
TTTTCTGGTTTATATTTTTTAAAAATGGTTGTTTCACATTTGTAACCAATCAGTTGGTTCCATGTGATCAACATCCTGTATTGAAATTCTGTCTCATTTATTTTGACACAATCATCCATAGTGAAAATTATGTTACCAAGAATATTTATAACACCAAAATGCTTATTAAAAATAACAAAGAAAAGTCTGTCTGATTTTTAAAAATCTTTTTTGTAAAAAAAGAGTGGCTCATAGAGATTTTAAGCTTTGGATATGTTAAGGAGAACCGACTAAGAATAACTATACAATAATCTGCTATAAAAATATTATTGAACACCTACGAGTGAAGTAATACTAAACCATAAAAATGATTTAAAAACTCCTCTTGTCTGCCCATGCGCTATTTAAATTCGCGCTGGTGTCTAGGGATATATTATGTTTTAAGCGTACTACGGCCAGAGCGTCATACATCTTCTCATGTGACGCTTTCATAATGACCATTTCCTATTGGCCATGTATGACGCAAACGTGCCGACGGTATTGCATTACACGTTATACAACAGTGCGAATTTTAAATAGCGTGTGGTCAGACTAGATGGTTTTAATTCATGTATGGTAATATAAATTCCATTTTTTTTTTTTTTTTTTTTTTTTTTTTTTTTTTTTTTTTTTTTTTTTTTTTTTTTTTGATGAAACCAATCGATTGTGGTCAATAATTATTTTATAGAGTATAATTGGTATAACATTATTCGTTGTACGGGTTCTCCTTAACTGCCCATATCTGTATTTTTTGTCTGAAGCCTTATTCAAACTGTACATATATTTGAAATGTTACATACAATAACTTCAATTGCTTTGTTTTATTAATTTGTCAATTTTTAAAATCTTTTTCACACCACCAGCGGAGGTGGAAAGTGGTCCTTGTAAACCCCTCGGAAAAACATACTTAGTTTCCAGACTCTAGTACACATGAATGCGTTTTTATTCTGCATAAACATGACCTCCGGGGGGGTGGCCACTGATCCAATTTCAGACGGTTGATATGATTGTGAACATGACTTTCAAAATGCACCCTACACATGTATTTTCACCGACTAAAAACAGCTAAAATATACCCTAAACAGTTTTTTATCCTGTTTATGATACCCTCAACAAGATGCAGTGGCATTGGAATCATAATATACCCTTCATTTCTTGCTTTGTCTTTTACTTCCCAGTTCCATTACAATATTTGGATGATTTGATCCCGCTTAATGAAGATAGAACATACAATTTCAGGGTTAAGAAAAAATAACCTTTTTTGTCCATATTTTGCTGTTTTGACACCCTAAAACGATGTACGCGCGTAATCACCTGTGTGGAAAAAGACCTCTTTATGCGTTTTCTTGTTCACGCATCAACCACCTTTGAATCAAGTTGCCCCCCAGGGGCATTTACTGTGTTTTTTATGCCATGAAACATGACTTGGAGTTACCAAAGTCTATTAAAAGTGTTTCTAGAACATCTTATTATCTCTATATTGTGGCACCTACCTATTTTAGTTAAAAACACCTGGCTAACACTTTCACCTCATTTTTTTTTCCTCATGTGTGTTTGAAGAGGTGCACATGGTCAGTGATCCCAAGATGTTAACACACTACTGAGTGAATACAATGAGGAAAACCACCAGCTATGGGATGTGTTGATGGGTCTAGAGCTGCAACTAGTAGATCAACTTGAGGTTTGTTGCATACGTGATAGGAATTAATTAACATGATACCTTCACACCTTGTTGTTGTACACGCCTTATTCTGTTAATGGAGTAATGCATGATGCAGAGTAGGAAGGGTTATATTGTTATTTGGCTTAGTGATTTTCTTCCAAAATGTAAATGGAGTGCATGGGTCAGGTTCATACTTGGTTTGCTATAAATGAGACAAGGGCTTGTGTGGTCGGTAACAAATGAGGATCAAAGGTATCAGGGGTCACTTAGGGTCATATGAATTTCTGTGTGTGTGTGTTCATTTGCTTAGCTTGGCTGTTTTTGTATCTCCTGTCCAAACAAGTGGGCAATTGCACGCCAAAAACTTGATAAGAAGAACCACTGGCCCAAGGGTTATATGTGTTTGTACTCCGATCATGTGAGAGGTTGTGTGGACAGACAGTGGGCCGATTTTAGAGGGGCATTCTTTGAATTAATCGAGTGGATTTTCCTGCCACAATCAAATGCTACAATCACAAAATATGTGTCGGTAGAAGAATCATTGACCAAGGCCCATATGAGGTGTACACAGATTGGGGTCAAAGGTTTTGTATGTAGGTGGATTAAAGGGGCATTCTGGCATTTTGGTTAGGTTTAATGGGTTTTTGTATCTCCTGCCCAAACGCTTACGACTTCCATAATCGGATGACCTGTATGAGACTGCTGTCCCTATTTTTAAAGAATGCTATTCTATTGCTCTTGGACTACTAATTTAATTGTTTGTTTTACTCTGTTAATTCTGATTTGTTTTCTCATTACCTACAGGACACAATCAAGGAGTTTGAGAGGAACATGGCTGACATGGTGTCTGGATTTGTTGAACATGTGCAAGGATTATATCCTTTTGACTGAGAGCATTTCTTACTTGGTGCCTGTTTATATGCCTTTTCAAATGTCAAACATTCTATCGCTAATAGCCTTATCCCCAGGATCACAGTTTAAGGATATTATACTCCTGATTAACCCCTACTGTCACAGCATATTTTCACCTAAAGATTATAGCTGTTTGTTTATTTTTATAAATATCAATAACTTGTGTGAACTTATCCATGGCCATTCGAATTCATCAAAACACAATGACGTACATGTCTGTAAAGATTACTCTCATTTATAAGTGTGGTGTGCAAAATCTTAACTTGGGAGAAAAATTTTAAATCTCTGAACACAAAATTTTCTGACTCATGTTTTCTGTAATGAACTGCCATTAATGATGATTCATTCATTACACTGGACGATCAGAAGTAACTTGTGGACCTGTCCTGGCAAAAGAACGCTAATCCATTCATAACAATGAGCAGAACACAGATATATAGGCTGTGGGACATGCCTTCTATGCTGTTTTTGTTGTCCTCCATCGGTGGGCTAGGGGAAAACCAAGTGTAAATTTCCATATAAATTATTAAATCATATACTCCGTCTGTTCCACAAATATAACTGGCACATTTTTCTTGAAAAGAATAAAATGTCACGTCACTTTCATTTCCCCCATATAGGCTAGTGGATGCACCATAGACTTTTTCACAATATGGAGTTAAAGATATTCAAATCAATCACCGCCCGGTATGCGGGAGAACAACACTTTCAGATTCCTTTCATCTGGGAGCGACCATTGTTATATTTTCGCTCACTGAATAGATTTCAGCTGTTACCCGCTCTCCAATTTAGACAGTACTTTTTCAGGACAAAATACTTAACCTCATTCACAAATAAATAAATTTAGCCTTCTATAGTTGCGTGTTCAATTAACTTTGGTCCATGTTTTCATCTTTTCGAAAAGGAGAACATAACAAACTCATGAGAGAATGTTGCGGGCAAGCGTTGACCTAATAACTTTGTGCAGAACCAAATCCGTTAACTTATTGCTTAACTCATTTCTATTCATTTACTGCGTTTTTCCAGAATACAATTTAGTGTCAACGCCCTATATTAAATTACACTGGTTGTTTATTGTGAAAGGACGGGTATTTGTCACACAACCCGAATCGTGGAGGTGGTACACCTGGCTATAACAATGTGCCCCACATACAGGGCCCATTGATATCTTTAGCTCATGGTTTACTGAAATCTATACATATCCATTGGTCTCTTATATTGGGGAAAAGAATTGAGGTGGCATTTTATTTATTTTTAAGAAAATTGCCAGTTTTATGTGCTGAACAGACAGTTATGTGATTGTATTTTTATTATGAATTTACACTTGGTTTTCCCTAGCCCCTCTATGGGGACAACAGAATTGTTATACAGTTGGTTATTTGGTCCACGCCCCGTAGTCTATATAACTTTGTACTTACTGAGCAAAATATGCTATGACATCACAGGAGTATAATGCTAGTAAATAGTCAATAACTGTTATTTTACTAGTTTGCTTATTCCCATAGTTATCGTCATTAAATTCAAAACAACTTGCGCTTCAACATACTTGTATTCCAAACACATACCATGAAACGTTCTCAGCCCGTACGCAGGGGGGTGTGTGGTGCGCCGCACCCCCCCAAATTCCACAAAAGGGAAAAGTCGCTTTTTTGCCGATTTGTTTTGATAAAAAGGCAAATTTAAGAAAATACGATGAAAAAGTCCACTTTTTGGTGGTGAGATGTTCAAACATCAGGACCATTTAGTGGGTTAGGTCCATTTTTCAAAAAAGGCAACTTTTTGGAGACCCGCACCCCCCGTAAAAAATCATGCGTACGGCCCCTATCGTTTTTAAAAATCTTAAACATAGTTTAGTAGTCGTATTCAGGATCGGCTAGTTACTGAACACACAAGGCCTCTATGCTAACAGTGGTGATTTCCCTTAATGTAGCTGGTTCACAATATCTCAGATTCGTGACTTTGAGAATGCTCACCAGTAAGCAGCTTGAGATAGTCTATCATAACCCTGGAAGAAGTATGTCAAGAATGGAAACTGGTGATGAACTACCTGAAGACCTCAGATTGGTTTGAGTACTACAAATGTTTCTTGTCCAGAGAGGGTCAGTCATTATGGTGCATACCAAGTGCACCTTGGTTTTGGTCTGCTTTCGTCTAATGACCCCATATTTTCTATAGCCATCACTGAAAGATACATTTTCTGCTTTCACCATAGTCCCCATAATTTGGGTGAAAAAGATATTTCAAAGTATGCACACTGAAAGACACCCATTTTTAAATTCTTTGTCACCAAAAGACCCAACTTTGATGCATATTTTGTCACTGATAGGTCCCTTTGATGTCTGGTAGGCACTTGTACATTAAGCTCATCCCCTCAGAGACTACAAAATATATTAAAACTGAACTTTCCAACTATTCCCACTTAATAAAGACACATAAACATAGGATTGGTTATAAAACAAGTGAAGTTCCCACTCAGACATAAGAATTTTGTTTTTGTCAGTTATCATAGACCTGATATATTGGTACCTCAGGTTTCCATATTTTTATTTTCAGCCCAAATTGGGCCCTTTTTGTGTCATCTGCAAAGCAGGGGCATATAGGAATTGCTTTGCTAGTATGTGTGTGTGTATGTATCTGTCTGTGGTCAACATGTTAACCCTAAACATAATTGTCCACTGTTTCCACATACATCAGCACATTTTCATGACACTTGCATGTAATGGTCTTTGGGTTGTGCCCCACAAGTTACCTCTTTCAAGAGTGGGGTCAAAGATCATGTAGAGGACATTAAAGGTCATAACCAAAAATGGTCAGAATTATGAAATTGCTTGGTGTATCACATGTCCATCAATTTGGATACTATATGGTCCTTGGGTAGTGTTCTATGTTTTGGTGACCTCATGTGACTATTGTCCCCATTCACAAAGTGCAACAGTAGACAACACATGCATTTTGTGAACACTATATATTTTTTCCTAAATTCAAACACATTTCAGGATTATTCACCATTTTCAGGATTTTCTAGATGATAATTTACTGGCATCTCTGAATAATAGACTTTAAAACCAATGTTTCCAGGGCTGTAAATAGCGACTAAATTGGTTGCAAATCCGACCAAATTTCTGCCAGTGCGATCAAACTTTGACATGCATTCGCCATTTGCGACTGTAAAATTAATCATCTGGTCGCCAGGCAGTATGTCCATGACCACATATATATTTGAATTTTTCTGATTTATATAAGCTTAACAATTGAAAAACAACTACGTTATACACTAAGAATTTGTCCATAGAATTCACAATTACATGGCAGCTGTTTACTTTTCGGCAAAGACACTGTATATGTACAGTATAGGTGACATAATTATGACTCCGACCTAATTTACGGCCCGATTACGGCGGTAGGGAAATTTCCACGGTGTAGTCTGTGTCACAGACTGCGAAAGATGTTGTCTAAATTGGTACTGCATAAGCATGATCAACACCTGTGTGTGAGAGACCAACATTATTTGTCCTCATAGAGAATGCGTGTAAATGAAACAATCTCAAATATCTCCGATGATGTTTTTACATCAGAGGGTCAGAAATTTTGTTTTCTTTTAGGATCCGTCAACTGGGTCTAAACCTATGGAACACATTGAGAAAATTGAACTATTGGTAGTTCTTATACTCTGTGGGCTCTGACAAGTATCAAACATTTTCTCACAATGCCATGTCACTTGGCTTTCTAATTTAATATGCACACATCAGTAAGCATACTTTCCACACTGCCATAGTGTGACATAACTCTCCGACCCTGGATGACCCACGACCCCGAGACATATGTACTGTACACAAGCATATGATCAATGCGAATATGTGTACAGTAATGAATTATTCATCTACTGCGGTCTGGGAGACTATATTGAATAATTCAAGGCACATGGTATTGTTAAATCTGTGCAGGTGGGTCAGTCTTTTTGTGCGGGAATATTAAAGTTCCAAAATGTCTAAACATAAAGCCACTTTGAATATTTTGGATTTCTTTGGACCTGGGAATGGGGAACAGAGCAAACAAGGACAGATGCATCGGGAGGAGTCATTGGATCAGGATGACAATGATCCTGAGCTGTATGTTCACAATATTGAACTTGGAAGCTTCAAATTTAGCAGTATCAACAATGGAGAATTCCACGGAAAATGCCAATTAATGCTTCTAAACCACCGTGGAAATTCCAGGACGCGTGGAGGGGCGATTTTGAGTGGTTGGTACAAAAGTTAATGTTATACACATGAGTTATACCTGTACAAGTGTATGAAATAGCCGGCGACCAATTTTTTTTCCTTTAAGAGCCAGTGGCCACCAAATGATTTTTCCTGTTTACAGGGTTGAATGTTTCAAGATATTGTGTAACATTCCTTTCTTTTCACAGCTTCTCGTTGACAAAGACACCATCACCAATGCTGTCAGTGCCTCCCACGACACACATATGCTGAAGATAGACAACAGAGAAGATGATATCATCCAGAGGGCCAACGGATGGCTTGGAGGACTCATGGAGACCATCCATCAACAGGAAGAGGTCACCAGGAATAGGAACAGAGTCAAAGAAATTAATAATTTCATTGACCACATCAGGGAGGAAGTTGATAATCTAGACTTGCCATCTGGCATGTAGGATTATTGGGTTGATTGGATATTGTGTGCTGAATTATGCAACCTGTGCAAAATGATGTCAACACTTGGGGTTTATACAATGCTAAAAATTATGCTTTTCAAGTCGAAGTTTGCTCGCGATTATACAATTTCGTTCTCCAGACGGAGAACTTCCTCAGTCATGCGCTGATCCAGCCGCTTTACTCCCCCAGGCTGTGTATTACAGAGAATGTCTCATTGTGAGTAAACATTTGGACTTGAAAGGATAATTTTTAGCATTATATTTCACTACAAATCCTGATGAACTTAATTCAATACTTGGGGTTAATGTTACGGATACTTAGTATTGAAGACTTGACAAATTTTGGAAATTTGCTTTTCACAATCAGTGGATCTTACACATGCATGAATGCAAAATTAAGTGCTTGACAGTTTTGCATTAGTCCTGCAACAGGGTTGATCTGGACATAGATATGCTCAGAAAATATCACTATGGGCCATTTGGTTTTGGGCTGTCTTGAGCCCCAGAATAGGTTGGACAGACAATAAGTGTATGTCAAGATATTTTTGCTCAATAAGCTAATTGCCTTGAATTCCCAGGGCATTTAAATTTCCGGTCCATCCCTATTCTGGAGTGTATGTCATATCTAATCTGCCATCAGTATACTATCCTGTCATTAATGTAATATTCTTTGGTCGTATTTTTTAAAATTTTACCTTTGAAACTTACACGGAAGGATATAGAATCATAATGAAAAGGGCATTTAGCTTTCAGTAAATTTCTTTACAGATAACAGGTTGGTACATTTACTGCACCCACTTTGTCTGCTCCCAGTTGAATTCAGCAGCCTTGACAGAATAAAGTGCATGTGATACTGTACTTTATTCCGTCAAGGCTGCTCAATTCAACTGGGAGCAGACAAAGTGGGGTCACAAAATGTACCAACCCACAGATAACTTCCTTCATGATAAGATCATTCTTGGAAAAGTGAACAAACTATGGTGACATGGTATACTCTCAATGAACTAAATGTGAGTATACTCTTTTACCATGTGAGGACTAAACAACTTTGAAGCTTCACACTAAAATTTGGATGCTTAGAAGCCATGCATGCAACATTTTTTTGGTTATTTAAGTGCTGGGAAAGCAGTAAGGAATGTTATGACATGGTTAATGAAGATTTCCAATTGTTTAAAGGGATTAGCAGTGATTTAATGCGAGAGATCGAAAAATGTGAAATTATGCATTTGGGGTTAGCTTATAATCAGGGATCAGGTGTACAATTCCATGTAACTGTTTTAAGTTTGAAACAAAAACACTAAATAGTGAAAAAATAGTATTTGGAAACAAAATTGTCATACCGTCTCCCTCAAATAGACAACAGCGAGGACGTCTCAAAATCTACACTAAACAGTTAATTGTGGTGGACTCTAGCACAGAATAAAACAAAATCAATAAGTTTGTGTTTGAGGTTCAAGCTTTTTTGATTGAAGTCGTAATGTTGATACGGTCACGTAAGAAGAAGAATAAGATGTAAAAAAGTACTGCCTGTCTTTAATACATGGATTTCAAGCCAACCACTAGCAGGTTATGGTCGCACTCCATGCAGTAAACAAAAATACAAAAATAGGAATTTGGATTTGATTTTTTCGGATGTTTCGGATTAGGAAAGCGCTTTTGTTATCCCTTTAAGTAGGCAGGACAACATCAGTTCTTTAGAGTGTGCGAAAGCAACCATCAAGTAATGAGGAAGGCGAAGGGAAAGGACGGGCGGGAAGAGCGGGACCAGCAGCCGGAGGGGCACACGGGGAAGGGCGCAAGTGAGGGGGTGAGTGATGGGAGGCTCCTTTATTCATTGAAAACACTATAAATGAGTTACACAAACCAGGAAGTGTTTGGAAAACCCAAACATTAAGCAGGGCAAACATGCAAAACAAGTCAACGACATTCAAAAGGACAACAAGCATTCAATTACATATAAAAATGACTTATTCATAAGGTAAGGGAAAGAAAACAGCAGAACCCGGAGCCGGTTTAGAGATTAGGGCACTGTTCCCACACAGCATTTATGGCCGCGCATTTCCAGCAGTGTGTAAGCTGGAAACAAGTGCAGCTGACGAAGCTACCTTTTCAGGTCTTCCTGATTTTTTAGTAGCTGGAATAGAATCTGGAGTTTTTTTTTCATTATCTTTATAAATCAAACCGGGCTACCAATCTCGACACACAAAATAGATTCACCATTTATAATCCCCCTTTTGGTCAAAGGTCTGAAAAGATGAGTTATATTTTGGAGACCTTCGTCATGTGCTTTATAATATTTGTTTCAAAAGGGCCGTAAGCTCAATGAGTTTGACTGAATGAGCCTTCACTACGACCATATCCGGTTTTTTTAATTTGTAATCAGACATAATAGGGGGATTGCCCCCCTGCAGTTGGAATAACCCCGAATCTCGGCAACTAAGGAACCAGAATTGAACTTATCCTTAAAAGTTTTTTGACAAGATGGGAGAGGATATTGTTGTAGCCAAACCACGTAAGACGCCCCTTTTTTCAAGTGAAAACGAGCCAGGAGTTGAGAACGTTGAGAAGTGTCCCTCTTTGTTGCCACATAATCTACAATTAGACGTGGTCCTCTTTCCAAATGCCCCATTTCGAAGATTATTGAGAGTAGGGAAAAATCAATCGAGGCATGGACGGCAAAACTAATAGACACCCCTAGGGAGATTAAAATGAGCGATCTCCAAGTAAGATCAAAAACGGAGATTAAAATTTTCAAAAACTCACCTTGTTGGACAAGGGGCGGATGTAATGGTTGCCAACAGGTTCAAAACGATCATGGCAATGGGATTTGTTTTGAATTTTCCTGTTTGATTTTTCGGCACACGTCTTTTTTGGTCTACGCCTTCTGCCAATACTATACTTTTTCAAAGTTTTGCTGCCATTTCCTCGATCCCTTTTTAACCATCTTTTTAACCATATTTGATCACTGATCCAATTTAACACTTTAAAGCGTGGTGACACGGTGGTCAAAGCTTACACATACACAGCACGCATATGCCAACAATGAGATTCGAGATGATGTCAGACAATCTCTGAAATGGCTAAACCGTCCGGACCTGTGAATAAAAGCCGGCGTAGCCCCATTGATGGCAAGGACCAAGAGGGCCAGTTTTGGTATATATTTATATGTATGTGATCGAGTAACTGCAATTGCGTCCACCATCTCGTGACTTTAACATGAACCTCAGTGGAGGGGGCCGCATACGAGAATAATCGAAGCATGTTCATGTCTAATCAAAAAAATCCACATATTATATTACCCATATCAAGGAATGTACTCTTTGTTACAATTGTACAGTCTTTTTACCTATGTTTACTTATGTATAATAATTAAAGTATAATGGGCTGATATAAATGGCCACTTGTATACATTTGGTTTTGAAATATATTTATCACTATCTATATAACTTCCATAAAAATGTTTCCAGATGGAAGGAATCTCATTTTTCCAACACTTTCTTCCGTCCTTTTGTATAGAGTGATTTGTCACTGTTTGTAAGTCCATAAGAAGTTTCTACACCTGGTTAATTACTACTCTCCTAAAAACATTAATATAAAATCAACCTATTTTGCTTATCAGAGTGCCCCCCGTAACCACGACTCGCACAACCGAGGTCCTCCTGACCGCTGGTTAATGCCTCCTGCTAACCCTAAACCCAATAGCTAACACTCATCTAAACCCCAACTCTCACCCAGGCGCGGATCCATGGGGTGCCTTGGCCGGTCGTGCCCCGAACGCCGGAATTTTTTTTGAAGGATACATTCTACAGAAGAAAGAAAGAGAGAGAGATGGCACTATGTTTGAAGCATGATGTGAGCACTCGACCAATTTTCTAAACATACCTTGGCAACAGCCTGGCACGTGCACCAAATACTCACCAACTCCATTGAATATAGAGCGAATTAGTCTTTCTTCCAAACAAACAAAAAATAGCTTACGCCGTTTTCCTGTTATGGTCTTTTCCTCTCTTTCTCCTCCGAGAAATTATTTTAATGATTCAAAACGTAAACGGGCGGCGGACTCGCTCGCTTATGGCGATCACCATGTTTTTTTCTCTTTTTTTCACACTACAAATATAACATATCATGAAAGTGACAAAGTTGAGCGAATAAACACATTATCGTTTTTTAAAAATCATCTTAGTTTTGTAGATTTTCTTGAAATATTTTTGAAAATACTCCAGACTTATTTACCATTGCTGTTTTTTTGTTACCTTAACATATGGATTGCCTTGAAATGTTCCATCATAGATGAAGAGGTGGAAGTTTGCTTTTAATTTATAAATTCAATCAGGTAACGAAGCCTTGACCAATCCATAAGTTACTCAAACATGGGGTGGCGCGCAGGGGTGGCAAGGGGGTCCGCTGCCTCCCCCTGAGATTTTCAAAATTTATGAAAATCCGGGGGTTTTGCGCAAACAATTAGGGTTTTTGTAAACCCAAAATGAGTTCATTTTTTGTACTGTTTCATCACATCATCATCACCACCCACCCCCCCATGATGTTTCGCCCCATCCTATGATTTTACCCTGCGTCCTCCCCCTGCCTCAAAAAGTAAGAAATTATGCTTTGAAAAAATACTGTGCTTAGACCGACATAGAAAATTCGATTCGCCGGCTATGTTTTTTTTATTCGCCGTTGTTTTTTTCTTTATTTCCACACTTTTAGGTTGTGTGATTAGGCATTGATTTTATTGCAAACGCTTGCAGTAAAATTTTTACTTTTTTAGCCTATTTGGTATGATGTGACATTTTAAAAGGGGCCGGGTAAGGAGTAAAGTCCAGTCATATAAGCAAAATAATGCTATACCTGAAAAAAATTAAACAGAAATTATTTTTGTTTTTAATAACTTTTTCTTATTATTTTGTATTATTTAACATACTAAAAATAGAAAAAAACGGACATGCTCGGGAAAAATGGAAATTATGCAATAACCCAAACTGGCTGCCAGACCTATATGCTTCAATAATCGAGGCACAATCAGACACTTAAGACACATAAATTTTGGAAATATCACCAATGACTAGCATTATACAAGTGTTCCGTGTGAATATAATCATATAAAATGTTTACAGAGAGATGGGCCAATTGAAATACAAACATGGCTGTAATTTTTAAAATGGCCGCCAATTTCCCGCCCAAAAAATCCTGTTTGATGAGCATTTATTAAAAAAAAGGGCTGATCTGTGTTTATATTTGTTATAATTGATGCGACAATTGGACTGAATTTTCAAAAAAATCCTGCGCAACGCGAAAAGAGAAACATGTAATTTCAACAGAAAATGTGTTTTAAAACATTAAATGTTGTTAAAAAGGACCACTCAATATAATTTTTAGAGGTCCTAAAATACTTGATTTTATTTCAAAGTGTTTGATATCATTTGAACTTCTTATCTGGCGTACGTAATTTTTTATACTGTTGATGTGAACAGTAAATGCATAGTGCTCGGAAATAATACTAGTAATATTAAAAAAACAAACCAAACCCGATTTTTTTTAGAACCAATATTGGTGGCGTTTTCGCTGTGCTCGGAGAGGCACAGAGAAGCAAATGACCTGTGAGAATTAAAATCAAAACACGAGAAAACAAGTTTTGACTAAATTAATAAATATTTAACATGCTTTCACTCAAAGAACCTATCATGTGCTGCCTGTAAATAGTGCAACTGATGAGACGGCCGAATAGGGTCCGGACCGTTGAACAACCTAGTTTCTTGCCTAAGAGCTACCATGGCTTTGGATACAACTTTTTTAAAAGCAAGAGGAAAATTTCGGCAACAATATGCAGATAAGCAAGCCTTCATTTATAAATATGAAATGGTAAAGTATATATTTATACAATTCCAATAATGAATGAGATCTGCATGTCCTCATGTAGTGGAGGGTCTGACCTTTTATGCTATTGCCAGGGTTACAATTACACCGTGTAATGTATAAAAGAAAGTGAGGTGTCCCACCTGAAGGTGTCCTAGCTAGTCCTAGCTACCATGAGAAACCATGTATGAATAACACCGGACTTGTAGAAGAGGCCATTGGGTACAATGCTGAAAAAATGATGCATACAGCACGCGAATGGAGAAGCCAATAGACAGATGGGTGGTAGGACACTCTTAGTCACACGGAAACTGTTATTATATGACACGGGACCTTGCCTTTAAAATGCTTAAAAAACATAACATTATGGCATGTGTTAGAGAATCAAGCCTTTATAATAAAGTGGAAAGTTTAGCATGATTTATCCAATTTTATTAATTACGGTACTGAGATCTCAAGTCCCAAAATCTCCCTCGTTAGCTACTGAGAGCACAAATATACTCTCAATTGCCCTGTGTCTGCCACACTCAATAGACGAGCAAACCTCCTCGCAAATGGTCGTTTCAAGGATATAGATAAGGATTACACTCGCTCTGTCAAAAAAGAGATCACCGAACTTCGTCGAGCCCCTGGTGTGGACGGGTCACTTTCAACACCTCACAAGATGAGCTTACCTCTGCTATTAGCCAACTAAAGAGTGGAAAGGCCCAGGGGCCTGACCCGGGGCCTGATAATATACTAGTGGAATTTGTGATGCACTGCGGCCCACAATGTCTTGATACACGTTGGCTTACCAACCAGTCCTTACCCAAGATCTGGAGGAGGACTATCATCGCACTCTCCAAACCAAACAAGCTTGTTGACAACCGCGAAAACTATCGCCCGATATAGAACTCAATATCACTACTGTGGGTTTCGGCTGTTTCCTTCAAACTCTTTGAGAGGATGATCCTGGCCCAACTGGAGCCACTCACCGAATTCCATCTACCTGACGAAAAAGCAGGATTTCGCCGTGGCCGGAGCATTGTCCATCAGATCATAAAACTCACAAATGATATTGAGGAGAACTTTGAAAAGCGTCGTAAGGCAGGCGTCATCTTGGTGGACCTCATTGCAGCATATGACACTGTGTGCACCAGGGCTTGACACTCCAGCTTCTCAGGACCATCTTGGATTGTCACATTGTACAAATCATATATGTAATAAGCTTGCAAACCATACCTTTGTTCTTAAGACCAGTGATGAGCAGATCAGTCAGTGGAAACAACTGGTGGTATTTCAAAAACCATCAGTTATAATTGAAACAACCAGTGAGAATTAAATCCTACCAGTTGGAACAACCAGTTGCATGCTGCAAATCTGCTGCTTGTAATTCAATACCAGTTGATCCTATCAGTCATCAATTTATTGACTGATCTAATCATGACACAAAAGTAATTGACATTTTAACCACATAAATCAGGAGCACACAGCCAGCTCTGGAATGCTAAAAGTTTGAAATTGAACATACTGCTACTGAGACACACCTCTATTGATACCTTGTTTTGGCTTGATAGTTGGGTCATTTGGAGCAATTCCGTGACCGTGGAGAGCAGAGCATCATTTCTGAGTGTATTTGGCTTCTTTGAAGGCTAATGAACAAATTTAGCGGGGATGCCCCTCGTGAAAGTGTGGGCGGAATTCAGGAGGGGGGAAAATTCATAATACAGGGGTCAAAAATGAAAAATGCTTGGATTGCTGTAAAAAGGTAACCAAAGTGTTCGTCTTGTTACAAGGATTAAAAAATGTATAGTTTGTAGTACCTGAAAGGTATGGTTACAGAGTTATAAGACAAAAATAGTCAAATGTCAAAGGTCATCACCAAAGGTCATCACCAAAGCTTTTGTATTTGGTTATCAAGATAAATGACAAACAAGGTCCATGCCATTGACCTCTATTGATCTCCAACTTGTAAAATATGTTAGACACTGTAAAATATTTTTTGTTGCAGTCCTTTGAGTAAAGGTGAACAATTGAAGCCCATTTTAAAGAATCGAGCAATATTAAAAGATTAACCCTTTGTGATGACCTTTGGACTTTTGACTAGTTTTGTTCTATTCTCCAAAACCAGAAAACTGTAAGTTTGTACAAACTATACTTCTTTTTAAATCCGTGTAACAAGACGAACACCATGGTTACCTTTTTACAGGAATCCAATTTTCCCCCTTCCGACTTCCGCCCACACTTCACGGAGGGGCACCCCCGCTAAATTTGTTCATTAACCTTCACAGACAGACAAATCCACTGAGAAATGATACCCTGCTTTTGCTCCTCGGTCACAGAATTACTCCAAATGACCCAACTATGATGGAAAACATTTGTGCTTTGTTGGTATTTAGAGGCAGAAGACAAATTCCTAAAATTTCTCATTAACTGATATTTATTTTGTGAATGAAATAAAGCACAGATACAATAGCACATGATAGAAAGTATAAAATTGGTCCCAGTGAAATTTGGCTTTGTTTCCTCCCAATTTACCAATGATGATATCACCGATCTTGGGTTGTAGGGCAATTATAGTTTGACAATGAACCGTCTCAGGGGCCAGATTTACATTAAATAGACAATGTGCACATTGAACAACGTGCGCCCCAAGATTTTCAACTCATATTTTTGCATGGTTGTAAGGCTTTTAATAGATATAAAAGCCCTCACTCCGAAATGATTAAGACCAATCAGCTTCCTTATGGGTATAACGACCGATTTTGACGTTAAATATTCAGAGCTATGAAAATGGGATGGGCGTTAACACAAGAGAACGCACGCCTATGCATGTTTCCCACGCTATGCACACTGTTTGAAACTCGTCTATACCCTTTGTGGTTTGAATATCCTGAGTATGAGTCCAAACTATTCATGTAATATACACATTTGTTTAATAAGTTATGGAAAACTTAAAAGTTGCCTACAAATTACCTAGATGTCTTTATCCTCATATCATGTCCCTATCTGTTTTGGGGTATGTTATTTTTATGTGTAACATATATCCCTGTTTCTTCCAATTGGCCTAGACTATCATGTGAGAGGCAAATTGAAAGAAATTTCATATTTGTTGGAAAATGTTGCCAGTGCCCGCGCGTGAGTGAACTCCCACTCACTCCTGGGCTGCAATGGGTTGAATCCCGTTTCCCTATCACTGGTTGAATAGTTGGCATTGGTCTATAAATAGTCGAACATGTCAATATAGTGCAGTGTACTCTACTAAGAGTTTTTGTTATCAGATATGAGTCTGTAAGTGGTTACTAACTCCCTGGTTTACTGGATCACGCACCCTTTTGTAATGTTATTGCAAGGCCGTAGACTGTTAGTGATCATTTCGATTCATGGTGGCAGGACTCAAAAGCCGTGACCAGTTGACATAGTAAACGACCGGATTACACGTAACACTTTCGCTAGCGAATCCAGGTTAGTTTTGACAAAGAGGTTCTACTATAGAATCGAGAGGCAAAACGTTACGTAATCTTTCTGAAATTTCACCGTCTCGCATGTTTGCCGACCACAAATACACCCTAGAGCCAACAATAGAAAGCAATGGCTGCCTCCTCTTCTCCACATACGGGGTGCCGCTTGCATTACACTAATCGGTAGTGAAATACAAATTAATGTAGTGTTAGGGTGGCCAGGTGTAATAAAAATGTACCTGGCTTATTGTGCTCAGATACTCTTTTTCTCATAAGTGCCATTCGCGCTTAGAGGTGAAAGATGTATTCATTGAGGGGCGGTTTATTTAAATCAGACGACTGATGTGTCCATTTCATTCGTTGTGTGGCCATGGGTAGGACCAAATTTAAACCACCAATAGCACCCAACTTCAACCAACTATATTTTGGCGGATTGTTGTATCGAATTGACATTATGTGGGTGTAGAAGGCACCCAAACTGATAATTAAATGTTCGTGCAATATTCAAAATGTGTCAGGCCCAAGCACGGACGACGTTTGAATGCGTTTCACCCCCTTGTTTTTGAGATAAAACAATATAATGGGTCAAGAGAAGACCGGCATGTATCATACTGGCCTTTTTATTGTTGAGTGGAAAATGTGTCACAGCTGACAATAAAACTGTGGATCAATTTGCCAATTAGAGGGATTTTGATTTATAGATTTTTAATTTGCAGTGTGGGTTGCCAGTTCAAAATGTGTTTTTCACACATTGGGAAGTTGGGACCCGCCATCAGCTGGTTGGGACCGGTCCTAAAATTAGTTATCATGGATTTTTTTCAGGTTTATCAACTATTTGGTGGGCCATGGTAAGCTTCTCTGGCCTGATCCATATCAGTCATTGTTCATTAATATTTGGTGTGTGTTTAACCAAATAGCCACGCATATTTTAGCACCTCCAGAGTTAGTTACCTAGGATCTTGATGCACCTTCGGATTCACTTGCAACATTTGAGATTATATAGAGGGTGGATTGAGTCCATCTCTCAAGATGCTATATTTTTCGATGCGTCAAAAAACCTTGAGTTATGTTTTAAAAGTTAACAGATTATCCTTTGTGAGCTAGTACATGGCTTAAATCTAAACTGATGCTTGTGAAGCTAACAACTTTGTGGAACTACTACAACACAGCACCGTCTTAGAGAACATCACCAGAAGTGCTAGTCGAGTCTGGAGTGATGACAAACCCTCTGCGCATCTTGCAAGTCCATATGTTGTTGCACTATGAAGTGAGTAACTCATTATTGTCCCCGCCGAACGAGTTTGAACGGGGACTATAACATTACACGTCCGTTCGTCCGTCTTTTCATCTGTGCTAAAAATGTTAACCCCTGTTGTATACTGATATTATCTTGGAGTTCCGTAGGGGCAACGATAATGTAACTTGGTAGAAAGAAGCGGTTGAAGATTTCTCGACATGATTAGATTTTGGGGTGTAAATATTCTAATTAAGCTATCTAATTTTGCATAATTTATGAAAAAATTATCCTGCTAGGCCTGTGTACAGTTTTCTTTCTTTCCTGTCAGTTCCGTAGGCGTATAATGATTTAACTTGTTGGAAAGGATCGGGCTGAAGAGTTCTCGACCCAATTTGATTTTAGGGCTATTTTGGTCAATTTGGCGTCATGCAAATAGCTAATTATATGCAAACATCAGCATATTTGCTATTTTTTGACACGTAATAATTGGATACTCAAATTTCTGCGCTGCAATGAAGCCTAGCTATCATGATGGGCCACATCTGTTTGCAATTGAAAAGTAGTGATATAGGCGGCTTAGGATCAAATGAGCTTTATGAAATATGCGTAATTGCTGTCTCTCTGACAGGTACGGGTCGGACAGGCAAATTCCCTTCGGCTACTAGCCTACTATACCATAGGGAGGGGGTGGGGTGTTGGTAGGGGGTTGGGTATTGCGGGGGTGTGGGGAGAGGTTGGGGGGTGGCAAGGTCTTGGGTGAGGCGGGGTGTTTTTTTGTGCATGTGTTGGGGGAAGGGTGGGGTGTTTGTCATTGGTTAGGGAGGGGGTGTTGCATGGTGCTGGGAAGGGGTGTTGCAGTGTTGCTGGTTAGTGTGTGGGAGTATTTGGTTGAGTTGTGTTTTGGAGGTGTTTTGGAAGGGTGTCGGGTTTTGCGGTGTGTTTGGGAGGGATTGGCGTGTTGCGGGTTGGGGGAAGGGGAGAGGCGTGTTACGGGGTATTGGGGTTGGGTTTGTGCGGGGGGTTGGGGTGTTAAGGAGGGGTGGGTGGGTGTTGCAGAGTGTTGGGAAGGGGTGGGGTGTTGGGGAGTTGTGGGGTGTTGGGGAGGGGTGGGTGTTGCAGGTGTTGGGGAGGGGGTGAGTGTTGTAGTTGCATTATCGCCATTAGTGTCCGCGACATTCGGCGGGGACATTTTACACAACGCGTAAATACGAGTTCGCCTTGTTCCTTTTCATTCAGTCCTTTAGAATGCAAATATCTCCTGGATTTGGTCACCTTAAAGGTGCAACGAAGATTTGAGGACCAAATATTTTTTAATAATAGTAATTTCAGATAGCTTAGACACTCAATAGCATTTTTCCAGTATGATGCTACAGAAATGTCTAAAGGGGCGTGTTCCGATCGTCTTATGGACCCACGATTTACCCGGAAGTAGTTCCATTTTGAATCAGACGATAGGCCGTATTTTCCTCATTGTTGTCCTGATTTGAGCCCGCCTCGAAACATTTCATCCCAAGATATAAACAAAATGCCGTTTTATAGTGGTAACCACTTTTTTCGCACGTATTGATAGGGCTTTGCAACATGCATTATGCGTCTACCTCAACAACCGCAGTTTGTTAATCCCACGGTCCTTGATGGGTTGTGTGCAAGTGCCAGCTCTCATATCATTAGAGAGTTTACACATAAATCGGAACAACCACCTTTAAGATAGAGAAAAAATGTGATATTTGGATTTGCTTTTTTCAATGTAAAACATAGCATGAATTTCGTATTTTCGCCTCTAAACGAATTAAAAATTGCACGATTTTTGTTCCAAAGAAACATTTCTCAACTTAATCCTTCAGATGGGGTTATTTTGGATGGAAAGCGTTACATTAGGGCACAAATCATAACTTTCTCGATTTTTGGAGGGGAAAAAAAAAAATACCTGAATGTGAAATCTCTCTGTTGAGCCTGCTTGATTTTTCATACTGGTACATGTTAGAGCTGTAAACACTCATGGTTCACAATTCTAAAGTTGGGAAATTTTAGCCTATTATCAAAGGTTGTAGAGTTTCAAGTTAGCCGTAACAATCAATTATACAACGAAACGTAACTTAACTGGTTTAACTTCCTGAAGATTTATCTTTAAACCAATTTGTTATTTATAACTGTAAACATATTTACTTTGTGGAAGAAAGATTAAATTATTGTTAAGACACTACTCACAGAGTAGTGATTTGCTAAATCAAGTAAAAAATTAAAAATTTTATATTGTTTTGGTAAACATATTTTTGCATGTATGTAAGAATTACAGGTATCCTAACATAACCCTGGCAAATGATACAGACCAGAAGCAACCTAATAAGGATAGAATCTGAGATTGTAGTCATTGCTGTCCGTTCGTACACTTACTACAACACAGTAATTGAATGGAGACTCGTATCTTTGAACCTTTGCCTTTTTCTTCCTTTTTCTGTCAATTTTACACTAGAAAAGGGGACTTATGAGAATTCTACAGACTTATCCCTACACTTGAAGCTATTCCTGCAATTTCAATATTTTGCAAATCACTGATAGTGTCTTTAAGTTGGAGATATTTTAAGGATATTTAAGTTCCTTAAAATACTGATGTAATTTGACTGTTTGTAATTAGGAATTGTTTTTTGTGAAATCTGTTAACCGTTCTCGACTGTATAATCATGGTCATGCACCACCTGTAACATCTGAAATTGGTGAATTTTCTTGTTTTTCATTCACCGTATGTATCAAACCAAACGGGGGTCCAACCTACAACCTACCAAAACAACGACCTTATGAAATTGTAAGACTCGCTGACTTGAAAACTACCTGAAGTTGAAAAATGGCTGTTGGGAAATCAACCAAGTCTTTTGGTGTAAACACCTTATATCATGTGAATCACCAAGTACGGTCAGTATCTGATACATGAGTCTTGATATAACTGTTAAACAGTAATGACACCTCTTTGGAACTGGTAAAAAGCTGTACTTGTTCTTGAGCCTATGTAATAGGAAACGATAGTGTACGTCATAAGTTCAATTACACCTTGAAAGTCCATTGATATGATGTAAGGAAGGGTAAGAAGTCAATGAAAGGGTTAGTCTTGCTTTATATTCTCCATAAATATTGCTTTTTCTTTCGGCATATTAGTGGTGTGCCAATTATGCCCGACCCTCTGTCATGTCGTTCACGGTTGTTTGGAGAAATGGGTAGGCTCAAAATTGGTTACGAGTGTGCGTCTGCCTGGTAAAAAAAATCAACCCATGTTTAATATATGACCAATTGGTACAAAAATATTAAAAAAAAAATTTTATATATTTTTTGGTTTCCGAACTTTTGACACCCTTTCTATAGTTGGCTTTGAAATTTCGCACCATTTTCATAGTATCTTAGCAAAATCAGCCCATTTTTCATATTAACTTTTCCGAAATCGGAAAATCAACCCTTTTCATTGTGATTTTCACCGAAAATCGAAAATTGACCCATTTATCTCATTTTTCGTAGTAAATTGCGACTAAAAAAAAAAATTGACGGAAAAATGGACCTTTATGTAGTAACCAATGACCTAAAAAAAAATGACCATCACTATAGGTGCATGGTGGGAAAAACGACCTGTTGTTATAATGTGACCCATATCGGCGGCACATATGTACTACTGACCATTTTCCACTGAGTAACCCCCCCCCCAAGGCCTCCATTTTGCAGCGGTCTAAGTTGCCATCATCCATTACGGTCTTCATCCTGCTGGTTGGTCCAGGTTGAAATGGTTAACGGGGTGATGGCGCGATTTAAGTAGATGAAGTTTTCATCGTGATAGAATGGACTTCACACCAAAACCTCCATCTGTTAAAGTTTTGCGCCGATATTTCTATCCGTTTTAATGTGAGACCTAATTTAAAAACATGATTTTGTAAGCCCATAGAGTTCTGTTTTTTAAAATTAATATGGTTGACCACAAAAAATGAGGCATATTTTCGCTCATAACCTCCAAACTAAACATCCTTTAAGCCATAAGATTTCACAGGGTAAATGAGAAAAATCTTGAAGTTGGCAAATGTTGTCTATTCTATAAAGGTTCTGGGGAAGCCACAAAATCAATATCGACCAGGTGTCTTTAATTCAGTCCGATCGTGCAAAATTTGTGAAGAAAGGGCGTGAAAAATTGGTGGCTGCTCGTATTATGGATTATATTGAAGAGCATGATATTCTGATGAAATCAATTTGGGTTCAGACGAAGTAGAAATTGTGAGCAAAGTTGTCTAATTATTTCACATTATTAGTGAAACTTTGGATGGGTTGAAATTGCAATCTTGTGAATCTGTTTTTCTTGATTTCCTTTTCTGCCGTTGAGTAAGGTAGATCATAATCTTCGATTCAAAAACTTCAGAATTTTTCTTATGGAAGGAAAACAGGGGTTATTTTGCAGAGGTGAATTTTCGGACTGGGCATCAGCATTCTAGGTGTTGCCTCAAGGTTCAGAGGCTGGACCCATCCTTGTCCTTATTTTTGCAGTGATATTACTATTGAAGTGGGTTCTTCTCTTTTCCAGTTTACTGATGATCACACTTGGGGTGTTGGAGGAACCAATTAAAAATCCTAAAGGATGTGGTTGATTTGCAAAATGATCTTGACAAACTCTACAGTTGGTCAGTCACAACAAGCTTCCTCTTCATGGCATCCAAGTGTGCTGTTATGCACTCACTAGGTCCAAAACTTGCAGCAAGTCTGATTACTTTTTGGGTGGGAACGTAAGCAATCATTGATGATTTCAAATTACTTTGGTACTCTTGTTTTTTCCAATCTCATTTTCCTCTCATGTAGATTTGTGGTGCAATTAACAAAATCTCTCGTCTTGTAGGTTTTCTAATAAGATGCACAAGAAATATGCCTTTCTCTGCTCTTCTGAATCTCTATAAAGCTTTTGTTCTCCCTCTTCTCATTTACTGTGTTGTTATTTGGGCTCCATATAATGTCTGTTACACTAGTAGACTTGAAAAGTTTCAAAGGAGGATTACAAGAGTCCTTGTGTATAGGAAACAGGGCTCTGGGGAGCATGTAGAGTACACTGACAGGTTGTCTGAATTTGGTCTATTGAGTGTTGATGATTTGTTTAAATTTCAGCGTTTGCAATTTTGTTTCAAGCTGTTAAATAATATTGGTCCAACATCTTTCATGGACTTTTTTCACAGAAGTCGTATTTCTCAAGACAGATTTCTACATTGGCGGGCAAGGACTAATTCCTTCTACAATTCTGTCTTTGTCTCTTTAGACTTTGGGACTTTGGGAAAATATTCCACTTCACACTCGGCAAGCTAGCTCTCTTCCCAAATTCAAGTCCCTTTGTAAGCAGTATTTCCTCACAAGTTAATTCCTGCATTGCCTACTCTATATTTGATGTTTATGTATGTTGCTCCATGGAAAGAAATACACTAATTGGTGTGTTTGGGCTGAGTAGCCCATTTTTCTTTCCAGAGTTACTGTTTGTCTTTTGTATTCCATAAGTAACTCAAATAAATATTATTATTATTATTATTAAATAGTAGCTTTCTTCTAATACCAAAATTTGGACCACTCCCGGTAAAATCTGAGGTCCCTGGGGACGATGCTATAAGTGATCAGGCCATGGACCTTAAAGGTTCAACAAGAGATTTCACATTTCAGGTGTCCCTAAAAAATTGGAAGTTCTGATTTTTCCCCGATGTAAAGCTTCATAAAAATATCCCCATCGAAAGGATTAAGCTGAGAAGAAATGTTTCTTTTGTACAAAAATGTGAAATGCTAAGTTCGTATAGGAACAAATACAAAATTCAGCCTAAGTTTACATTGAAATATAAAAGCAAATCAAAAAGCACTTTTTTTCTCTCTTTTAGCACATTTCTTGTAACATAATATTACATAGTAAGATATCTATTGAGTGCCCGGGGGTCCATTGTTTCAAAGGTGGATATGATGCGTGAACAGGGACTTTCAAAATGCACCCTAACACGTATTTTCAACCGACTAAAAAAACAAAGCTAAAAAAATACCCTAAACAAGTATTTTTATACGTTTATGTACCACTCAACAAGTACGCAGTGCATGAATCGTAAATATACCCTTTATATCTTGCTTGCTTTACTTCCCAAGTTCCGACTACAATATTTTGGATTGATTTGATCCCTCTAATGAGATAAAGGTATGTTTATTTAAAAAATGCAAGAACTTGTGCCAATGATATCTTAAAGAGGTGTCGATCGTCTTTGGGGACCCCCCGTGATTGACCCAGAATAAGTAGTATAGATTTTTTATTATAGGTGAAAGGCCATATTTTCTTCAGTGTCGTACTGAAAAATTTGAGCCTCCAAATCCATTTCATTCCCAAGATATAAACAAAAAATGCGTTTTAGTGGTTAACCTCAATATTAACACAGTATTGAATAGGGCTTTGCAAACATTGCATCATTGAACCTACCATCAAAAACCGCAAGTTTCATTTCCCACGGTACTTGATGGGGTGTATGTGCAAGTGTGCCAGGCTTTCATATCAAGTAGAGCCACACATACACATACAATCGGCAACAAGCAACGTTAACTTCTCTCTATAATGCCATTATCCTGCCACACTTAGACTATGGCAATGTTGTTTGGGGAAATTGTTGGCACTACAGGTTGGCAAATCGTCTTCAGGATTATACAGAACAGGGCCCAGCACGCATAATCTGCGGTGTAGTCTGGGATACCCCTAGTCTGAAGTTTTAATACCTGGTTGGCAAGTCTTCTCATAGGCAAAGTACAATTGTTCGCTCTTAGTTTACACAATTTTGAATGCCTCGCACCTCCCTATCTTTCTGCATTTTTTCAATTCTAGAGAAAATAATTAAAACTTTCGTCACAGCATGTGATAATGTTTCACAATTCCTCAACCCAAAACAGGTACAAGAAGCGTGTGCATTCCTACAGAGGTGCCAGTAGCAGTAGTAATTTGGAACAATCTTGATGCTAAACTTAAAAATCAGCAAACATTCAGTATATTAAGAATAATTTACGGCACATTTCATCTAAATGCCTTTACATGATTTCTTGTTAAATTTGTTGTTATCACATGCATTGTGTGTACCTTTGTAATTGTTTGTAACCACGGCCCTGTGAAAAACAGCCTTAGGTTGAAACTGGGCCTCCGTGGTAAAATAAAGTGAATGAATGAATGAATGATATGACAATTTCAGGGTTAAGAAAAAAATACCCTTTTTTTCCATATTTTGCTGTTGTTGACAACCCTAACGATGTAACACTCATACATCGCCTGTTGAGAAAAAAGAAAAAAAAGAAACCTTTTACGTATTCTTGTCAGCATTCATAATCCACTTTGAATACAAGTGCCCCCCCCCCCCCCGGGAATATGAGTCTAATTATTTCAAATCAGTTATATGAAACAATATTTGGGTGCCTTAAAAAATCCTCTCATTGCACCTTTAAGAAGATTTGGCTTGCATTTGTTTTAGTATTTGATGAAATGAATGTTGTGTCCCCAAATGAAATTGTCCTTTACACAAAAATATTACACCATGCTAGGTGTGCAGTACGAAACTGAAATTGGCATTTGCATACAAGTAATCAAACTCTGCTTTTGATCTAAAAAGGGGGCATGTGGCATGGATTCAACGTCACATGCAAAGCTATGGAGACAGGTCCACTGAGATGTTTGATTGGTAACCATATTAAAAGCTGAACCCTCCTGCCATCAGCATTATATATGTGAGTGGTCACAACTGTCAGCATACCGAAAAAAAAAGTACAGTGAGTGAGCTTAATAAAATAAGCACTCTTTCTTTTTAATAAACAGCATTAAGATTCTGACTTGCGTTTGGCGGAAACAGGTGTGACAAAAAATTAGTTAGATGTGAAAAACAACTAAAAATATAAAAAAAATAAAAAAAATAAAAAAAATAAAAAAAATTTCTGATTTTGGCCCTTAAAATGGTGAAATCACAACTTTTTGAGATATAATCCATTTTTGGCCAATTTTGGCAAAAAATTTGGCCTTTTGAGGACAAAACATTTTGACTCCTTGTCTTTTGGATATGACCAATCACAACAAAAAATAAGCCCCGGTTGTTATTTTTTTAAATTTAATGTTTAAATTATTAACCTATCTTTCAATAAAATAGTTTGCATGGTTCCAAATACCTCATGTTTTTTTGGTCAGAGTTCTTGAAAAATTGCTTACTCGGAGGAGTGACAAAATTGAACGCAAATTTGCTGAGGTTTTTGTCCAATTTCGGGACTTAAAATGACCATAATTTCACAAGGTATACCCTAGAGAGATCATTTTTGTGTCATTTTGTTCAAGAAATGCAAAAATAGCAAAAACATAGGTAGTAAGTTTGAACAGAATGCTTGTTACTAAGAAAACTCTAATGCAAAAGGTTACCCTACCCCTTAATTTCTGCAGGCCGTGAAAAAAATTATTTCGATGTGATAAAAAATTCAAACTCAAAAATTCCAGGGAATATGGGATTTAAGATTAGAATTGTTATGCCCAATACCTCCCCTACAACAAGTTCATATTTATTTGACCTAGGGACTCTTCATTTTTGAGTTTGAATTTTTTTTGTCAATCATTTTTACCTTCGGCAATAGGTCGGGTAAGTACAAAAGCCTCTATTCATACCAAATCCACCTTAAATACCCAGCAGGATACTAGATGAACTTAGAGCAGAAGGAATTATACAGTTATTTAAACATTATTCAAATGTAACGAGATACCCTTTTTATGTTACTTTGGTTTAAATTTTGACAGGTTCAGTAAAATTATTGTTATTTCCTTTTTAAAAACTGTTGTCTCTTTCCCTATTCGGGGATATCATGGTATTTGTATTTGAGGTGGTTTGTTAACATTAAAGGGGGAGTTAATTTTGCATTTTAATGCCAGATTCAGTTTTACAAAAATGTCACCCCAAGAAAAAGTGTGTTTTCATTAAATTACTGACTTCAGTTTTTATCATTTTGTCCTCCAAATGCAAGCTTGAATGCTGTCATAAAATTAGTATATTGTATTCATTTAATTTATAGACAGAGCAACTGTATTTTTGGTTGTTGTGTTTGTTGTGATATGTACAGCACTTTCTAAGTTGGGACAATAATCAGATTGTTATTATTGTGTGCTCAATTTCTCCCATGGGTGGTGTGTCATTAAGGTGGATGGTCCATGCCGATTAGAATGTATTTATTACCAATAACAATCAGCAAAAATTGAGCACAAATTTCATTTTGATAAATTTGACAGGTCCGCGGGTGTGGAGAAAAGTCAACATTGGCCACTAAGCTAAATGGAGCACAAATTCAATTTGATGGATGTTGACAGGGGTCCCAGGTGGGGAGAGGTCAAATTGGCTAATTAATTACAATTCAGCAAAATTGAGCAAAAAATTGAATTTTGATTGATTTGACAGGGTCGCGGGTGGTGGGACAAAAAGTCACATTTGAACACTAGGCATAAAATTGAGGCACCCAAATTTGAACTTTTGGTGGTGGGTGAGAAGTCAAATTGGCCTAGTTTTATAGAATAACAATTCAGCAAAATTGAGCACAAATTGGAATTTTGAGCGAATTTCACAGGTCCCGGGGTATAGACCGTCGCCCAGACAGAAGGTTTTGGTTAGACGAAGATAAGGAATACCATAGCTGCATACGGTGAAAATTCAGAGAAAAATATTTTTTTGTTTCTTTGAAAATTGAAAGTCTGCGGAGAACCCGTTGTGCTTGTAGCCCCAGGAGAGGGGTAGGTAAGTGACTATTGGGGTCAAATATTTGAACTGTCCTAAATCTAATGAAGTGTGAAAATGCTCAAATTATTCCTAGGTTACAGGAGTAAAAAAGTCAATTGGGGTCACATGTGTGTGGTCTGCTTCTTTCCAAGATATTTGGGGAAATCGGGCTAAAGTATGTTTATTCAAGAAAAGTAAAGGTCAAACAATTGTAATCCACCAAGATTTCTTTGTAAAAAATATTAAAAAACATATTTAAGATACTCTGATTCAAATCTGCTTTTTAGTTTGCATAGGGTTGGTTAACTTTCATAGGGAGGGGTTTATAATGTTCCCGTCCCCATAGAGTCTACAGGGAATTTTGTAACCTTCCTTATAAACAACGTTTCGTTCGTTCGTTGCAAGTCCAAAATCCCAGTGGAAGATTACGTCGTTAGCCAGCTGATTAGTTTCATCATCCAGGTTTGATCGGGCCTGGGATTCCTCTTGGGACTTGTCGACCTAACAGTCCTCGATGATGTGGCTAATGGTTGGTGGCTCTCCACAAACGCGGTTTGGTGAAAGTCTACTCCGATATTGTCGAAGGATGTTTCTTTGTGCGACCAACGCCAGTAGGGTCTGTTGAGGTTTGACCCATGCTTTCCATCAAGGTCACAGCCTTGGGCTTGCTAGATGGGGCTGTCCACAAGCTGCTTTAGGTTCAAAAGTAGAGGGGAACAGTGCTCAAAACATCTGTCATTGATCCAGGATGATCGCTAGGGTTACTGTGGACTGCAGTGTCATGGATGGGTAGCAAGTGATTCCGGGTGGAATTCTCTGGTCCTCAAAGGGGTTGGTGGGGGGATAGGCTTACCAGGTTCATCACATTTCTTGCGAGCTTGATCTCTGAAGGTTCCTCCAAAGGTTTGCAGGGAGCTATGCCAGACAGAATTGGCAGATATTCTACGGCGTTGCCAAAAGGCAACCAATAACTAGTCTTAATTGCATCATTCAGAACGATCATTCAATCTTGTGTGAATGTACACTGTGACTCCATGTCTGGTTGCAGCGTGTTGTTCAGCAGTTTTAGAGTATGCCAAGGCAACAGTTGATGATGTAAGGTGTCAAAAGATGAGCCCCATCCAGGTTCCTGCGGAGCATTAGGGGAGGTTGACACGCGACTGCGTTTGGCAGCGACTGCTTGGTTTTGTGTTGTTGAAGGTAGGCTGCGGGTACCATTGGGATTCCAAGAGGTAATTTGGTGTTGGGTCATGTGACAGATTTTGTCCATCTAGATGATGTTTAGTTCTCTTTTGAGCATCGATTGGCAAGGTGGAAAACAGCGCTGACAGTCTTGGGTTTGCTGCAGTTTCAAGTGCCATCGGTGGACGAATGGCTTTACCGTGATTAGGTCTTTATCCAGCACTGTTTCAAGGACTCAAAAGAAATCAGAAGCTATGTTCCAAGTGCCATGTCGTCTTCGTAGGAGTACAGCGAACAATCTCCCTTTGGCAGATCTGAGACGTAGAGTTGATGAAGAGCTGGGTTGCAGGACCAGAAACCTTTGGGACACCATCCGAAGAGTTTGTGCTTTCTATGCGTTGCCCGTTTGGATGTCTCCAGGACGAAATGTCTTGGATGAGCAGCATAATGAACTTGAAAAGCTTGACATCCGGGAAGATTTTGAGTAGCATAAGGTAGAGATCGATCCAGACTGTATCGTACGCAGAAGTTAGGTCTATGAAGACTTCTCCAAACTTCTGCTTCTATTGGAAGGCTGTCTCGATGTCATTAAACTAGTCTTGCTATTGATCAAGTTGGTTTACCTATTCGAAATCCAGCCTTGGGTGGGGGGTAGATTGGCCTCGACCGTATCATTGATCCTGCCCGAGTATAAGACGCTCAAGCAGCTATAGATGTGAGATAGTAGCGAGATGCGGGTATGTAGCTATTGGGGTCATTTGATGGTTTCTTGGGCTTTCAGGATTGCAATACCTTTGAAGTCTTCATCTGGAGGAATAGTGACGTTCCCATGCAAGTAGAAAGGAGAGTTGGAGCCATCGCACAGATTGGGTGCCATATTTTCAAGAATCCTGTATGGATGTTGTCATGCAGGAGCTTTCCCATTCTTGAGAATTACATTGCTTCGGTGATCTCATCGTAGGTGAATGGTTACACATGAGGCTTGACGGTGGAGAGGTTTGTGTGGAGAGGTTTGTAGAAGCTGTTTAATCTCGGCATTAACAGCACGAGAGAGGGCTTTCGCCTGTGGAGGTGTCTTGCCACTTTCCACTGTTGATAAGTACTGAAGTGATGGAGTTTGCAGAGCAGGACACTGCTTAGCTGAACAGCTACGCCGGGGAGGTAAGCTTGTTGATGGTGTTCCAGTCCTTGTGGCTTGAAGTGGGTAAAGTTGATATATTGGATTATTTCCTCCTCCATTTGCGTGCATCTATTTGGCCAAGAGATCCAGTAGTGGTTGCCCTTTGCTATTCTTCTCAGTATCGCAGTTGGTATTACAATACAACTTTGTATAACTGTCGCATTCATTGTCCCAACAGGGGGTGTAGGGATACCTTCGCCTCTTGGAATGGAATGTTTAGTTGCTTGGTGGAGCATGGAGCAGAAGTCAGGAATATGCATCGTTGAGTTGATGAAGCCGGGGATGGAAAACGTGGAGGAAGTTCGCTGGTTGCCTTGTTTGAGCTTAGGACAGTTGGCTTTCCTGAAATTCCATATCTTTCTGTAGAGCTGGAGATCGTGAGCTTGATGTCATCTTGGTACCAGATAGGGCAATGACCCTGATCTAGGAAACTAGGAGGGGACCGTTTGGAAGCAGCGGGATGATTGTCGCTGGTGACTGTTGACAGGTAGGGATCAAGGTCATGTTCCCATGACTGCTTGAATAGAAGTAGGTGGACAGTACTATCAAACAGCAGGTTGGAGGTCTTGGCTTCAATCAATCAAGAGCCGCTTGCCATTCTTGTCAATGTTGGAGTACCCCATGCTGATTTCTACAGTTGAAATCTCCGCGACGAAGGAGAATCTTGCTGTGAACTAATGGAAGGGCGTTGAAAGTCTGCCTCAGCTGGCGTGGTGGCTTATAGATGGTGGTGAAGTGGGTTCCCATAACTTCAAATGTTATCCACAATGGATCGGAAAATCATTGAAGATTGCAGGGTGATATCATGTATGCCTTGCTTCACATAGGAAGCGATCTCATGTTTGTTGTGACGGAATGAAGCAAATAAGGTCAAAAACCTTCGATTTGCAGCTTCTCTTCAGATTCGCCGTTGAGTTCTGGAGGAGATTTATATTCACGCGTCTCCCTGAAAAGCTGTAATATGATGTCACGCTTAGCAGGGGTGAGACCCTCAACGTTCAGCTGTGCAGGATACAAACTTGGTGCTTGCTAGGGAAAGGACTCTGATGAGTAGCTCGGCCGCCTAGAATTGAGGGTGGGTCTTGAAGATGTCACTGTGGTGTTTTAAATAACGATGGTTGGACTTAAGTTGTTGAATCAGTTAGCCCCAAAGGTGTGTGGCATTAACAGGGCCCGCCGCGAGAAGGCTCAACCACGACTTTCAACACGACCTTTATTTTAAGAAAGGTCAACCATTGTAATACCAAATTTCTTTGTAAAAATCTATTTTTGCAATTCAAAAAATTGAGAACAATTGAATCTGATCGATTTAAACCTCAGCGGTGGAAGAAAAAGTCAAATTTGGCATTCAGAAAATTGAGCCCAAATTGAGTTTTGATCAATTTGACAGCTCCACGGTGGAGGAAAAAGTCAAATTGGCCAATTTTTGCAATTCAGAAAAAATGAGCACAATTGAATATTGATGTGATTTGCCAGCTCCGCGGTGGAGGAAAAAGTCAATTTGGCCAGTTTTTGAAATTCAGAAAAAATGAGACAAATTGAAATGCTGTATCGATGTGACGCTCCGCGGTGGGGAAAAAGTCAAATTTGGCCAGTTTTTGCAATTCAGAAAAAATTGAGCACAAATTGAATTGGATGGATTGACAGCCCGGTGAGGGAAAAAGTCAAAATTGGCAGTTTTTGCAATCAGAAAAAAATGAGGCACAAATTGAAATTCTGACGATTGACAGTCCCGCGGTTTAGAGGAAAAAGTCAAATTTGGCATAATTTTTACAAGGCAGCAAAATTGAGCACAAATTGAATTTGATCGATTTGACAGGTCCGAGCGGGGTGGTGGGGGAAAAGTCAGATTTGGCCATCAGTAAAATGGAGCACAAATTGAATTTGACGATTTTGACGGTCCGGAGGGGGTGCGGTGGTGAGAAAAGTCAATTTGGTAATTTATACAATTCAGGCAAATTGAGCACAAATTTAATTTTGATCGATTTGAAAGGTCCTCGTGTGGTTGGAAAAGTCACAGTTGGGCCCTCAGCAAAAGTGAGCACAAATTTAATTTTGATCAATTTGACCGGTTCCGCATTTGGTGGGTAATTCACATTTGGCCCATTTTTTACAAGGCAGCAAAATTGAGCACAATGAATTTTGATCGATTTGACAGGTCCACGTGTGTTGGAAAAGTCCATTTGGCCACCAGCAAAAATTGAGCAAAAATTGAATTTAATCGATTTCACAACAGGTCCTTGTAGTGAGAAAATCAAATTTTTGGCCATTTTTACAAGCACAAAATTGAGCACAAATTGAATTTTGATCGATTTGACAGGTTCCTCGGGTGTGGAAAAGTCACTTTGGCAATTTTTATACCATTCATCACAAAATTGAGCACAAATTGAATTTATCCGATTTGACCTGTCGTGCGGGTTGTGGAAAAGTCAAAAATGGCCAATCTTACCATTAAGCAAATTGAGCACAAATTGAATTTTGTTCGATTTGACAGGTCCGCGGGTTGTGGAAAGTCCATTTTCCCAATTTTTTACAATTCAAGCAATTGAGACAAGTTTTGAATTTTTGGATTGCTTACAGGTCCGCGTTTGTGGGAAAATCAAAATTTTGCCAATTTTTACAATTCAGCACAAATGGCATTTTGATCGATTTGGACAGGTCGCGCGGGTTTGGAAACGTCAATTTTGGCCAATTTTTCCAATTCAGACAAATTGCATTTTGATTTATTTGACAGGTCCGCGGGTTGTGGAAAAGTCAAATTTTGCCAATTTTTTACATTCAGACCCAAATTGAGAGCACAAATATGAATTTGAATCGATTTGAACGGTCTGCGGTGTTGAGGAAAAGTCAATTTGGCCAATTTACAAGGCAGCAAAATTGAGCACAAATTGAATTTGATCGATTTGACAGGTCCGGGGGGTGGAGGGAAAAGTCAGATTTGGCCACTCAGTAGTTAAAATGGAGCACAAATTGAATTTGATCGATTTGACAGGGCCGGGTGGTGAGGGAAAAGTCCAATTTGGCAAATTTATACAATTCAGCAAAAGTGAGCACAAATTTAATTGGATCGCTTTGGACAGGTTCCGCGGGTGGTTGTGGAAAAGTAACATTGGGCACTCGCAAAATTGAGCACAAATTTCATTTTGATCAATGTGACAGGTCCGCAGGTGGTGGGTAAGGTAAAGATCAAATTGGCCAATTTTTACAGGCAGCAAAATGAGCACAAATTGAATTGATCGATTTGACAGGTACACGGTGTGGTGGGAAAAGTCACATTTGGAAACCAGCCAAAATGAGACAAATTGAATTTTAATAGATTTCAAAGGTCCGGGGTATTAGGTAGGTGCGAAAAGTCAATTGGCCAATTTTGACAGGACAGCAAATTAGCAACAAAATTGAATTTTGATCGATTGACAGGTCCGGGGGGTGGTGGGAAAAGTCACTTTGGCCAATTTAAATTCAGCAAAATTGAGCACAAATTGGAAATGTACAGAAATATACCTTATTTAATTTTTAAAAAAGTCAATTTTGCCAATTCTTACATTCGCAAAATTGAGCACAAAATTGCATTTTGTTCGATTTGAACAGGTTCGGGGTTGGGAAAAGTCAAATTTTCCCAATTTTTGACAATTCAGCAAAATGAGCACAAGTTGAATTGGATTGATTTGACAGGTCCGCGGGTGTGTGGGGGAAAATTCAAAATTTTGCCAATTTTTACAATTCAGCCCAAATTGCATTTTGATCGTTTTGACAGGTCGCGGGTTTTGGGGAAAAGTCAAATTTTGCCAATTCTTTACAATTCAGGCACAATTGCATTTTGATGCTTGACGGTCCCCCGCGGGTGTGGAACAAGTCAAAAGTTTGCCAATTTTTACAATTCAGCAAAATTGAGCACAAATTGAATTTTGCACGATTTGACAGGTCTGCGGAGTTGCGGAGGAAAACGTCAAATTTGGCCAATTTTTACACTTCAGCAAAAGTGATCCCAAAGTGAATTTGTGATCGATTTGACAGGTCCGCGGTGTTGTGGAAAAGTGAAATTGCCAATTTTTACAATTCCGGCAAAATTGAGCACAAATGGAATTTTGATCGATTTGACAGGTCCGCGGGTTGTGGAAGAAAAGTCAATTGGCCAATTTTTCCAATCAGCAAAATTGCTCCCAAATTGAATTTTGATAGATTGGACAGGTCAGGGGTTGTGGAAAAGTTCAAATTTGGCCAATTTTTACAATTCAGCAAAATTGAGCCGAAATTGAATTTTATCGATCGATTGATAGGTCACGGGGTTGAGGAAATAGTCAAATTTTGCCAATTTTTTACAATTCAGCAAAATTGAGCACAATTGAAATTTTGATCCGTTTGACAGGTCCGCGGGTGCTACGGAAAAGGAAATATGGACCATTTTTACAATTCAGCAAACTTGAGGCCAAATTGAATTTGAACGATTTGACAGGTCCGTGGGTTGTGGAAAAGTCATCAGACTATAATTTGCCGAAGTGTATGTCTGTTATGTATGGGGTTTGTGCATGAAAGCTCCGCCAGGTTTGTTCAAGAGCGTTAAACTTACGTGAAAGGTGCGTGACGATCCCGGACGGTTCCTACACTATAATTTGGATGAAAATCCATTCATAAAATGGGCTGAAAAATGAACGAAAATGTGCTCGGTGGCTATGGTAAATTACCATTTGTTTGTAAGCATTACTAAGCGGTGCGTATGTGTGGTGCGTTGCAACAGGTGGTACGCGTGGAAACGGGCGATCACGCGTAAGACGCGACGTGTGGTTAGCGTGGCAACGGGTTATCACTCGCAAGACGCTATGCGGTACGCAATGTAAGGCAAACAGTTGGGGACGAAATAAATGGTCAAGAACACGTCATGTGATTTCGCTTTGATTGTTTCGTTTATGTATGGATACGTACGGGTTACCCCACGGAGTTTTGAGAAGAAAAAATTAAAATATAGGAAAATTACGGGATTGAAATATTGACGTTTAATATTTAGAAATTAGGAACTTTATAGACGGATATGCTGCAAATACGATTACGGGATGTGGTGACGGGGGAGTCATAAACTACACGGATCGGAGAAAAACTGTATGTGTGGAAGTCGAGGAGTTATTGAGAAAAATATTGTGGGAACATACGGGAAATACGTGTACGGGGAGTACTGTGGGAAAAAAGTAAACAGAAACTTATAAGGGATTAAATATTGAAGTTTTATTATTTAAAAAAATACGGAGAAAAAAATAAAACAGTATACGGAAAGTTTTATACGCGGGGAGTACATTTTCAGGAGCAAATACGAAATTCAGCCCTAATGTTTTATATTGAAATAAAGCACATCAAAATCATCTTTTTTTCTCTCTTTTACTGACATTTCTGTAGCCAATACAAGTTAAGGGATATAATGGAGTGTCTAACTATATGAAATCAGATGTGACACAATATATGGGTGCCTTCTTAAAATCTTTCGTTGCACCTTTAAGCCATTAGGATATGCTGCAAACCACGAGTACGGGATGTGGTGACCGGGGGGGGGGGTCAGAAACTACGGATGGCCGAAAAACTGTATGTGGGGTTTGAGGGCGTTATGAGAAAAATATGTGGAAAAGACGGAACTACGGGTACGGAGTACTTTTGGAAAAAAAAAAGTACACGGTAAACTTATACGGGATTAACTATTGAAGTTTTATTATTTAAAAAAAAGAGAAAAATAAAATTATACGGAAGGAAAGTTAGGAAGTATACGGATTACATACTCAGTTGACGTTTTCTTAGGATCGGAACTACATGAGTATAATGTATGTAGGTACGCGAATTTGTATAAGAGTGTTAAAAATACAAAATGTTGCGACCGGGGAGTTCTACAGTTCAGGGCGACGGGTTTGGTTGCGGTGGTATCGCCATAGTTGTGTCAATTCTAATGATCGCTTCAGTTCCAGTGAGCGCTCCCGTTACTAACTAGCGGGAGCCCCCGCGAAGCGCGGGCCTCCGCTAGTTATTTTACAATTCAGCAAAGTGAGCACAAATTGAATTGATCGAGTGACAGTGTCCGCGGGGGAGTGGGAAAAGTCAAATTTTGCCAAAGTTTTCACAATTCAGCACAAATTGCCTTTAATCGATTTTGACAGGTCCGCGGGTTGAGAAAAAGTCACTTTTGACCCATTTTTACCAATTCAGCAAAATTGAGCCAAATTGAATTTTGATCAATTTGACAGGTCCGGGGGTCGTGAAAAGTCAAATTTTGCCAATTTTTACAATCAGCAAAATTGAGCAACAAATTGCATTTTGATCCGATTTGACAGGTACGCAGGTTGAGAAAAGTCAAATTTGGCCATTTTTACAATTCAGCAAAATTGAGCACAAATTGAATTTTGATTCGATTTGACAGGTTTCGCGGATTGAGGAAAGTTCAAATTGGCCAATTTTGACAATTCAGGCAAAATTGAGCCCATATTGAATTTTGAGTCGATTTTGACAAGGCCGCGGGTTGTGGAAATGTCAAAATTTGCCAATTTTTACAATTCAGCAAAATTGAGCACAAATTGAATTTTGATCGATTGACATGTCCGCGGTGTTGAGAAAAGTCACATTTGTAACAATTCGCAAAATTGAGCACAACTTGAATTTTGATCGATTTGACAGGTACGCGGGTTGGTTGGGAAAAGTCAAAGTTTGGCCAAGTTTTACAATTCAGCACAAATTGCATTTTGATCGATTTGACAGGTCGCGGTGGGTGAAAAAGCTAAATTTTGGCTTTTTTACCCAATTCAGCAAAATTGAGACCAAATTGAATTTTGATCATTTGACAGGTCCGCGGGTTTGGAGAAAAGTCAAATTTTGCCAATTATTAAATTTAGCAAAATTGAGCCCAAATTGAATTTTGATCGATTTGACAGGTCCGCGGTGTTGAGAAGAGGTCACATTTGGCAACTCAGCAAAATTGAGCACAAATTGAATTGGTCAATCGATCAAATGCAATTTGTGCTCAATTTCTGAATTGTAAATTGGTAAAATTTGAATTTTCCACAAACCGTGGAACTGTCAAATCGAGCAAAAGTCAAGATTGTGCTCAATTTTGCTGAATGAATTGTAAAAATTGGCAAAATTTGACTTTTCCAAACCCGCTGGACTGTCAAATCAATTTTGTTGAATTGTAAAAAGTGACAAGTCAGCAGGTTTTGAGGAAAAAAGTCAAATTTTGCCAATTTTTACAATTCGCAAACAAATGAATTTTGATCGAGTGTGGACCGGTATGCGGGTTGTGGGAAAAGTCAATTTTGCACTTTTTCCATTCAGCAAAATTGAGCCACGTGAATTTTGATCGATTTGACAGGTCCACGGGTTGTGGGAAAATTCCAATTTTGCAATTTTTACAATTCAGCACAATTGCATTTTGATGATTTGACAGGTCAACGGGTTGTTGGGGAAAATTCAACTTTTGCCGATTTTACAATTCAGCAAAATAGAGCACAAAGTGAATTTGATCGAGTTGACAGGTCTGCAGGTTGAGGCAAACGTCAAATTTGGCCAATTTGTTAGAATCAGCAAAAAGGATCCAAATTGAATTTTGACGATTTGACATGTCCGCTGGTTGTGAAAGTCACCATTTGGCAGTTTTTTACAATTCAGCAAAACTTGAGCCCAAATTCAATTTGATCGATTTGACAAGTCTGCGGGTGCTAGGAAAAAGTGATCGAAATATGGCCATTTTACATTCAGCAAAATTTGAGGACAAATTGAATTATGATTACGATTTGACAGGTCCGCGGGTTGTGGTGACAAGTCAATTTGGCCAATTTTTACCATTCAGCAAAATTGAGCACAAATGAATTTTGATCGATTTGAAAGGTTCGGGGTGTTGTGGACAAGTTCAATTTCCCCATTTTTTACAATTCAGCAAAATTGAGCACAAATTGAATTTTGATCGATTTGACAGGTTGCGGATTGAGGAAAAGTCAAATTGGCCAATTTTTACAAGTTCAGAAAATGAGACCAATTGAATTTGATCGTTGGACAGGTCCCGGGTTGTGGAAATGTAAAATTTTGCCAATTTTTACAATTCAGCAAAATTGAGCACAAATGAATTTTGATCGATTTGAAGTCCGCGTGTGAGAAAAGTCACATTTTACAATTAGAACAATTGAGCACAAATTGAATTTTGATCGATTGCCAGGTCCGCGGGTGGTGGGAAAAGTCAAAGTTGCCATTTACAATTCAGCACAAATTGCATTTTGATCGATTTGGCAGGTCCGGGGTTGTTGAAACGTCAAAATTGTGGCTATTTTTACAATTCAGCAAATTGAGACCAAATTATTTTGATCAATTGACAGGTCGGGGTTGTGAAAAGTAATTTGCCATTATTACCATTTAGCAAAATTGATCACAAATTGAATTTTTATCGTTTGACAGGTCCCGCGGTGTTGAGAATGTCACATTTGGGGCAACTCAGCAAAATTGAGCACAAATTGATTTGGTCAAATCGATCAATGCATTTGGGTGCTCAATTTTGGCTGAATTGTAAAATTGGGTAAAATTTGAATTTTCCCCAAACCCGTGACCTGTCAAATCGATCAAAATTCAACTTGTGCCTCATTTTGCTGAATTGTAAAAATTGGCAAAATTTGATTTTCACAACCCGCGACCTGTCAAATCCATTTGTGCTGAAATGTAAAAATATTGACAAGTCCGCAGGTTGAGGAAAAAGTCAAATTTGGCCAATTTTAAATCAAGCGCACAAATTGAATTTTGATCGATGTGACCGTCTGCGGGTTGTGGAAAAAGTCAATTTTGCCAATTTTTACCAGTCAGCAAAATTGAGCCTAATTTGACTTTGATCGATTTGAGGTCCCGCGGGTTGTGGGAAAATTCAAAGTTTGCCAAGTTTACAATTCAGCACAAATTGCATATTTGATTGATTTGACAGGTCCACGGTTTTGGAAATCAAATTTTTGCCAATTTTTACAATTCAGCAAATAGAGAGCAAATTGAATTTTTTTTGATCGATTTGACCGGTCTGCACATTTGAGGAAAGTCAAATTTTTGCCATTTTTACAATTCAGCAAAATTGATCCCAAATTGAATTTTGATCGATTTGACATGTCCTCGGGTTGTGGAAAAGTCCATTTGGGCCATTTTTACCAATCATCACAATTGGGGCCCAATCAATTTGAATCGATTTGACATTCTGCGTGTGCGAGGAAAAGGTGATATGGCCCATTTTTTACAATTCAGCAAATTTGAGGACAAATTGAATTTTGATCGATTTGACAGGTCCGCGGGTTGTGGGAAAATTCAATTTGGGCCAATTTTTACCATTCAGCAAAATTTAGCAACAAATTGAATTTTGACCGATTTGACAGGTCCTCGGGTTGTGGGAAAGTCAAATTTTCCCCAATTTTTACAATGCAGCAAATTGAGCACAAGTTGAATTTTTGATCGATTGACAGGTCCGCGGTGTTTGTGGGAAAGTCCAAATTTTGGCCAATTTTTACAATTCCACATAAAATGAGCACAAGTTTAATTTTGATCGCTTTGAAAGGTCCGCGGGTTGTGGGAAAATCAAATTTTTGCCTTTTTACAATCAGCACAATTGTCATTTTGATTGATTTACAGGTCCGCGGGTTGTTTGAAAATTCAAATTTTGGGCCAAATTTTACAATCACAAATAGAGCACAAATTGAATTTTGATGGATTTGACAGGTCCGCGGGTTTTGGAAAGTCAAATTTTACCATTTTACAATTCACAAATTGAGTCACAAATTGAATTTTGATCGATTTGACCTGCAGGTGAGGAAAACGTCAAATTTGGCCAATTTTTTACATTCAGCAAAATTGATCCCAATTAGATTTGATCATTTGACAGGTCCGCGGGTTGTGAAAAAAGTCAATTGGGCCCAATGTTTACAATTCAGCAAAATTGAGCGATGAATTTTTATTATCGTTCGATTTGACAGGTCCGCGGGTTGTGGAAAATCACATTTGGCCATTTTTTTTACAATTCAGCAAACATTGGAGCCCCAAATTCAATTTTGATCGATTTGATTCTGCGGGATGCTAGAAAAGTTGAAAGATGGCCAATTTTTTTAACAATTCAGCAAATT